>NIUQ01000683.1:0-42809 GCA_002796945.1 Plectus sambesii
GCGCTCAGAAGCAAACTGCAGCGATTGCGACCCACTGTCAAGGAGCTCGAGCGCCGACAGACGATAATGGAGCAATCGTGGAGTTCGCAGAGGTATGTGAGCGTGCTTATGATTGGTATTATCAGTTTATAGATACGGGCACCTGCTGTCGTATGGGGAGATACACCTTCCGAATATATCCCTCATTTCATCCTGTTGTTTAAAAATAAACGTCGCATAAGAGTAGTCGCATCGAGGGGGAACTTTTTTGTGTTAGCTCCCCCAGATTCCAAGGGGCAAAGTCACAAAGCTACCTCCCCCGCATCCGGTCCCGCTTCTTCGTGGTAGTTTAAAGGAGAAATGTAGTCATCCTCTCTTTCTCGGCAGTGTACCGCAAATTGTTATGTATAGTTAAAAATAGTACACGAATCATTCATCCAAACCTATTCATGACCGCAGTTCTCCTTAAATAATCCGATATATACTTTCAGCTCGAAGCCGTGCTCAACTGCAAATGAGAGCGGCACGCAATTTGGAGATAAAAGCTGTGCCGAAGACTCGGGCTGGATGACGGACGATGATTTCGACGGCACAGAGAGTCGGACAATTAGTCAGTGCTCATCGGATAAAGGTAGGAACCTGCCACTGGCAGTGAGGCGTAAACAGCATTTGTTCGGAGATGTAATGTTACAGCTTTAGACTTTGACTCGAACACTCTGCCAATCATCACAAGTGGCCGTCTCTCCGTTGCGAGGTTGAAAGGAACTGAATCGCTCAATTGCAACGACGCGACTACCACTCATTTTCGCACGAGACTGGCGAGTCTGTCCGTGAAACTACGCGATACAGAAAGAAAACTGAGCGCACTGTCGAAGAGTGATTATTCCTCCAGTAATTCCGATGAGTCTGGCCCTGTTTCTGTTCAGTGATTAATATACATATTCATGTGTTTGCCTACATTGTTATTCGCCATTATATTAACATACTTTCATTGACTGTGTTGTTTGTTGCTGTGTCAAGTTTAACATTTTAATTTAATGATCAAAATATAAGTTTCTAGAGTCGAAAATGCAATCAGAATACGTCATAAATTTACTGCAGGTGTTGCAGCTGCGATTCTATTAGTAACATTAGCAACAGTAATATGAAATGCCGTCAGCAGGAGATACATGGTCGCTCTACTTGGGAACCATCTGATAACACTCCTGCAAGTGCGGTTATTGAGTGAAATCCGGTTACCCATTATTTACTAAACAATTACTAAGCTTGTGATATGTAAACGAAATAAGTTCCTCTTGTGGAACATGCTTGTGGCGCTTAATGGACGACGCCTTCCTATAGATCGTCATCACCGCGGTCGGAAAGTTGCTGTTCCAGCGATGCTATGAAGTGGAACTCCGGCAGCTTCAGTATGAGAATCAGCATATACCAGCTTCACCGCCTTTTCTTGTGTTGACGATATCGTTCGCAGCCTTCCTGCAGTCTTCAATCTCTCATTACCGCCGATCGTGCTACTTGACTATCGACACTCATCCATAATGGCGCTTATCATTGCATTGTGACTGCCAGATAATCAACTTTTTGTACCACACAACCACTGAAAGTGCCATGAACGTTCCAGCTCCATCATTTTATAATTTCTCCTATGTATTGAAAAAGCAAGGTATTTCGAATTCCTATCTATCAATAACTCGTAACAACTTACTCTGCTTTTCGCAAAAAAGGTGCGGAAGTTTTAAATTGATTTACCAGTTTAAATTCTTTAGTGTTAAAATCATTTTTCCTCTTGTGTCTCCCTGTGTAGCTGCTCTTCTGTACCATTTCACAGCCTCATCATTAGACCGAACCATGCCTTGTCCATTTTCTTGCATTAATCCAAGATATATTTGTGCTCTTGAATCCCCTTGTTCTGCGGCTTTTCTATACCATTTTACAGCTTCTTTATCAGATTGAGGCATGCCTTGTCCATTTTCATGCATTAACCCAAGATATAGTTGTGCTTTTGAATTCCCTTGTTCTGCTGCTCTATTATACCATTTAGCAGCTTCTTCGTATGATTGAGGCACACCTCGCCCATTTTGATACATGACTCCAAGATTTCGTTGTCCTTCTGCATCTCCTTGTTCTGCTGCTTTTCTGAACCATTTCACAGCCTTCACTTTAGATAGGGGCATGCCGTGAACACTTCTCAACATGGCTTCAAGATCGTTTTTTGATGTTGCAGCATACTGTTCTGCTGCCCTAATGTACCATTTAACTGCCTCTTCATCTGATTGAGGCACTCCTTGACCTTTTTCATATGCCAGTCCAGCGTTAAATTGTGCAATTGCATCTCCAAGTTTTGCTGCTTTTCCGTACCATTTCACAGCCTCTTCATACGATTGCGGCACGCCTCGCCCTTTTGCGTACATGAATCCGAGGCTGCATTGTCCTCTTGCATGCCCTTGTTCTGCTGCGTTTCTATACCATTTCACAGCCTCTTTATCAGACTGAGGCACACCTCGGCCATACGCGTACATTAATCCAAGGCTACTTTGTCCAGTTGCATCTCCGTGTTCTGCTGCTTTTCTATACCATATTAAAGCTTCTTCATAAGACTGAGGCACGCCTCGCCCTTTTGTATACAAGAATCCAAGACAACATTGCCCTCTTGTATGTCCTTGATCTGCTGCATTTTTGAACCATTTCACTGCCTCTTCATCAGACTGAGGCACACCTTGGCCTTTTTGATATGCCAATCCAAGGTTAAGTTGTGCAATTGCATCTCCATGCGTAGCCGCCTTTCTGTACCACTCTAAGGCCTTTTCAATAGACAGAGGCATGCCTCGTCCTTTTGCATACATAAATCCGAGGCAACACTGTCCTCGCGTATGTCCTTGTTCTGCTGCTTTTCTATACCATTTCACTGCCTTCTTATCAGACTGAGACACACCTCGACCTTTTTCATATGCAAATCCAAGGATACTTTGTCCTGTTGCATCACCTTGTTCTGCTGCTTTTCTAAACCATTTCACAGCCTCTTCATCAGACTGAGATACACCTCGCCCGTTTCTAAACATGAATCCAAGGTTTCTTTGTCCCGTTATATCACCTTGTTCTGCTGCTTTTCTAAACCATTTAACGGCCTCTTCATAAGATTGTGAAATGCTTTGCCCATTTTCGTACACGACTCCAAGATTATTTTGTGCGCTTATATTTCCTTGTTCTGCTGCTTTTATGTACCATTTAACAGCGTCTTCATCAGATTGAGGCACACCTTGCCCATTCTTATACATGACTCCTAAGTTAAATTGCGCTTGTGCATCCCCTTGTTCTGCTGCTTTTCTGTACCACTTAGCAGCCTCTTCATCAGATTGCGGCACACCTCGCCCATTTCTACACAAGAATCCAAGGTGTTTTTGTCCTGTTGCATCTCCTAGTTCTGCTGCTTTTAAGTACCATTTAATGGCCTCTTCATCTGATTGAAGCACGCCTTGCCCATTACAATACATGAATCCAATTTTATTTTGTGCTTTTGTGAGACCTTTTTCTCCAGCTTTTTTATACCAATTATATGCTTCTTCACGGGAGACTGGAAATCCTTGTCCACTTTCATACATTAATCCAATATTGTACTGCGCACATGCGTTTCCTTCATCTGCTGCTTTACTGTACCATTTGATAGCTTCCTCATTTGATTGGGAAACACCTTTGCCTTTTGAAAAAATTACGCCAAGGTTATTTTGCGCGCTTATATTTCCTTGTTCTGCAGCCCTTCTGTACCATATTGATGCCTCTTTATCAGATTTTGAATCTCCTTGTTCGTTGTCATGAAATAGTCCCAAGTTAAATTCTGCGCTGGCAAGTCCTTGTAACGCTGCTTTCTTGCACCATTTTATAGATTCTTCGTTTGATTGTAGGGCAAAGTGTTTTTTTCTCTTCGGTTTGATATGATTCCTTTCACCATCTCTTTGAACTTCTGTAGCATCTGTATAGTTTAATGAGTCCTTGGCATCAGATATCAGTATGTCTTCTTTATTATTATGCATAAGTGCAAGGTGTAATTGCGCAATTGCAAATCCTTTTTTTGCAGCTTTTTTATACCATTTTAATGCCTCTTTATGTGATTTGGGAACGCCTTGGCCTATATAGTTCATCATGCCAAGACAAAATTGAGCTGTTGTATGTCCTTGTACCGCGGCTTTTGTGAACCATTTCACCGCCTCTTCATATGATAGGAGATTGTTTTGCTTACTATAGTGCGCTAATCCTAGATTAAACTGCGCACTTGCGAGCCCTTGCTCTGCGGCTTTCTTGTACCATTCAATTGCTTCTTTCTCAGATTGTTGAACACCTCGTCCTTCGTCATACATCAATCCTATGTAAAACTGAGCTATTGCATTATCTTGTTCTGCAGCTTTTCTGAACCATTTAAAAGCGTTTTTAGTTGACTGAAGAACGCCCTCCCCTTTTGCATACTGCAGTGCAAGGTTAAATTGAGCCTGTATGTTTCCTTGTTCTGCTGCTTTTTTGTACCATATAAATGCTTCATTTTGTGATGGTGCTGTGTGCTTTCTCCATATTTCATCTGTTTCACGTGGAATAGATATGGTGTCGCCATTCTTATCTGATAACGGTTCATATTGCGTATTTTGAAATGAAGATATGCTCGTGTCTTCTAGTTGTGTAATTTCGTTTTGGTATTCAAGTTCTGCATGTTCACAAATTTCATATGGATTCCATTGCCTAAGATTTTGCATAGCGTTTTGAAATTCTTGTTCTTTAATTATAATCAATTCCATAATGGCTCTTGTTACTGCAAGTGGTAGTTCGCCTTCATGATCGTAATTCATCCACACAATGACCATTTTCCATTCGTAAGACTTTGACTCCTTTGGTGTCAAAATAGTAACTGCATTAACGGAGGCATCGTCTTCCAGCTTCTTTGTGGAAATATTTCTTTGTTGCAGAGAATTTACAATATCATCTACTTGATCGCTCAGTGTTATGATAGCTATATCACTCCTCTCGTAGTGCTCTCTTTTTGTTTCTATTAGGGTAATGATTTGTTTCACGACCTCGGATTGATCTTTGCAGGGAATCTCGCGAACTTCAAAAAACTGTAAAGAATGTCCCGCTTTGATGTCCTCGCGGGTAGTATTTTTATTCAGTGAAAGAAAGTATTGGATGATTTCTATTGAACTACGCATCGTTGTTTTCAAAGATGTCACTTTGAAGTTAATTCCATTGAAAGCTTTCTGAAATGAAATAATTTGATCTCATTGTTGCATTTAACTTTTTAATTTTGTTTTCTAATATTTGAAAAAATTGGCTATCATATTTTAAGGTTGCTTTCAGAATTAATAATTGTCCAGCCCAGTTGTGAAAACATGTACTCCTGAGTTTGATTCTAGCAACACTCTGCATTTAGAGGTGAGATAGTGTTAAATTCGTGAATTGTTTTCAACTATCAATAGCTCGCTCTGGTAAATATACTTGCTGTTACTGTAACCCTGCAAAAAATATAACTTACCGAGAGCGCTTTTATTGGATAAAATTCAACATCGGGCGATTCTCCGACAATAAAAGTGTCGACTTCAGCGGGTCTTAATTCAAAAAGTTGATGAACATTCTCTGTATTGTAGGTGCTGTTGTTCATTTCATCGCAGTAGATATCTATATCGGGTGATAAGAAGCATCCATATATACTTTTGTGGAAATTCGTTTTATCCCTTAAGCATTTTCTTAAAATTTTCGCTATTTCTGTCAGTACTGAGAAGTTGTACACCTCAACTTTACCTTCAAGCCCATTTTCATTAACGAATTGCTGATATTGAAATGTTAGAGATTGAGGGCAATAAATTTGAGCTCTACGTTCTCCAAACTTAAGTATTCTAACTTTAATCAGCAAAGATTTTCCGCTTCCAGGTGGTCCCATAGCAAAATGTTTGCCAGGATCAGATTCGTAAAGATTAAGTTGCTCGCAGTTAAGCCAAAAGTACACCACTTTATTTCGCTGCTTAATTTGTGCTGATTGCTTCCGTGCAGAGTCATAGAGT
This sequence comes from Plectus sambesii, assembly GCA_002796945.1. Classification (NCBI taxonomy): domain Eukaryota; kingdom Metazoa; phylum Nematoda; class Chromadorea; order Plectida; family Plectidae; genus Plectus; species Plectus sambesii. The sequence continues at coordinate 6,018 of NIUQ01000683.1, forward strand.
ACTGATTTATGTTCTCTGAGAAAGTCATATGACGCAGAAATGATGTTGGAAGTAAAGGTACTAACGAGCCCAAATGCAGTTTTTAGCGATATCAACACAGCGGCAAACTGAATGAAATCTTTCGTGAGTGTTTCGTCCTCAGGGATCATTATTTGATTCCAAAACAGCTGAAAATTTCCATCATTTCCCTTGAAAACCTTTTTATCGAGCAGGTAAATTTTATCTGTTACGGTGCTTGGTCTCATATCAACATTTGGCGCGCAAGCAATTTTAAAGACAGGAAATGGGATTTCCTTCTCAAAAATGATGCTAAAAAACTCCTTAAGAAATGTTTCATATCTGTTTAGTTGTGCTTTGACGCCGCTTTCTCCGCATATTATTTTAGGCAACTGATTTTGACAATTTTTAGACTTTTGATTGGAATTTTCTACTGATTTAATTTCAATTATTGCCAACCCAATTCTAGGATGAATGAAAATGCCATCGATTTCGATATCGGCGTTATTTGTCAAATAACTGCATATTTTATTGTCGTCGGGGAGGAAATGCTTCAAGCTTGTTTTCTCGCCATGTGAGCGAATCAGTTCGAGGATGTTCAGATTTGACACGTAAATACCACCTGGTCCTAAACGTTCGAAGTGCTTGCTGACCAAGATCTCCGCATCATTGCCCTTCTTATCTCCATCCGTTTCAAGCGCATTTCCATTTTTTTTCCTGATCTTTTCATAGTCAGCTACTGGGGGTATAATAACGGTTTTCGAAGCGCAAAAATTCAACAATCTGGTATTGCTACTGATGACGTCATACGCAATTCCATTTAGGTTCTTCTCACAGTTTTTAAGCCAGTCTTCCTTTCTCAAGTAAGATGATGAGTTCGCCAAGTTGCGCATATTTCAGTACACTTCTGCTTCCTATTGCTTGAACAGCTCAGTAAAATGGCATATGCTTAATTAGTCGTACATGAATAGAGGCTGACTTGACTAATAGACGAACTCTTCGTGCTCGCTTACGTATAACAATCTACAATCGAGCTGCATTTAGCGAATCTTGAACGCGCGTCGCGTAATGCGAATTTATACGACCGTGTTTGCGCCAGTCGATAAAGATAAATATGTAATCATACTTCACGCCCTTGATGGTAGATTACACCTTAGAATATATTTTTATATGCAGCGTAAACTGCGGTTTGGTGCTCTGTTGCATTATGCTAATAAAAGACCCTAAAGAGTTGCAGTTGCAGAGCTCATAACATTTCAGAAAAGACATAGCGAGCGCTAAGATTTGAACTCCACATTAAAAATATGGCACATCATTGCGTTAGTACGTGACCTATCACAAGATGCAAAACTATTCATTGAATAAGGTTTCAGAGCTTCGTTTAAAAGTCCTAAGGTTTGAAAACACCTATCGGAGAACTTCTTTAACATTTTCTCATTTTAGCGCCCCTTATTTGTGATGATCGCAGAAAAACCAGCCTACGGCACTTCCCAACCGTTGCTGAAGAGTGAGCGGCAACCTTACAAACGCTTACGTTCTATGGCTGAGGAGCGCAATCTTAATTGTTCAAGCATCAGGTTAGTAGGTAACTGAAATTAAATCAGCGAATAAGATCAATTTATATCGTCTTTAACCTCAATGATGATATAACCCTAAATAAAAGCTTATGTTATCAATGGTTCTACGAAATAAATATAAGGCCTAACCTTATTTTAATTAAATGAGACCCGTACAAATTTTGTTTTTCAGTTTCCACTGAAATGCATCAACATCAGTCGAAAAGCAAAACAGAATATTTTTAATTCATCCAGTAATTCTATATGTTCAAAACACTCCTCATTTTTAACTGCTTTATACTTACTCTAAAGAACTTACGATCAATTGAACGGAGGTTAGAGTGCAAACAGACGTTTACATTTGCTCAGCGCGCGCAGCAAGAGTTTGAGTGGCGACGGTCGCTGCTAGAAAAGTGGCGATAATGATATCATAGTGAAGCAGTATTTCTTTGGTTTCTTGATACTTCAGAAACAGTTGAAAGCCTTAGTAATAGTACAAGACGATTGCACTAATGAAATGCAGAAACGCAGCGCTAGGCTACGCTGCACTCTTAAATTTGATGTTTTGCGATGCTATCGACTGTGACTGTAATTTTTTAGCGTTCTTTTTCCAAGAAAAGCAGGGGACGCGAATAATATACTAATTAATTACTGTTTCTATTTGCTCGCGCTACATAATCGTATTCAGGGACATTTTTGATATTAAAAGTATTCTTTGTACAGTGAAAATGGCATGTAAAACTTTGAATGAGCAAACACATCATCATATGCCATCGCATAGAAATTATGAGGCATGATATACGTCAGCAAACAATTACTCCTCTATAGTATTGTCTAATACCGTTATCTTATTATTAACAAATGAAATACTAGAATAATAAGAGAAGAAAAAACATTTTCCTTGTAGAGTATGATTTTCAAACCATATTAACCTTAAAACAAAAGTAACACAAAAATCTGATTTTTCCGCTCGAATCAGCTTCTCCATTAACCTTCCAGCTCAAAATTTTATCTCAGACAGGTACGCTTCCATGAAAATTGATAGGGGCGGTCGTACAAACGCGACATACTAACTGGGTAGAAGTGAAGTACCCGCGCATGAACTGTCCGTTCCATTCGTTTGCAGAAGATGCCGCAGATGCTTTGGTCGTTATGGGTATTTTGCGCATCTCCATAATGGTGCCACTTTATTCATCTATAGAAACAAGCACAAAACGAAACTGAATTTAGTTGTGGGTTCATGAAATAGTCCCCAACCGCAATAGACAAGCGTGGTTTAGAAGTTAGTGATAAGAAAAGATTTCAAAGTTGGCGTACTGGTGAACTGGGGCGAGTTGACAGTCACATATTTGCAATTATTTGTCAGATATTGTAGTAAGCAAAACTAGCTCTTATTGTAGATCTATCGTTTTTCAGATCTTCCTTGAAAAGTTACACGCGTTTGCGTTAACTGCGCGCCATTTCTGCCATGGGTACGAATGCCCAAGGGTGCACCGGGCATTGATAAGCTGATAACTGTGTGTATGCAACCGCTTCGTGCGAGGCTAGGCATTTTACAATTATACGCCAAACGTTTACGTGATGCAGTCACCTGAGAAAGCCGCTTGTCTAGGCAATGGAGCGCATTGAGCGACTTTAGAAAGGAACAAATATTTTACTGTTCGATTCGCATTGCAATTCCGGCTGTATTTTGTCGTTAGTTGCCATATTTTGAGTAATCTTTTACCGCTGGCTCCGCTGTACATGACTGCATCCGATAATTTGGCAAAATTTTGTTTTGCTTAATAGCAGAATGTGCAGTTGATAGCCTTGATTTTGATTTCTTTAAAAACATATTTGCCATACTTTAAAAAGCTGACTGTAAGTAAGAAAACGTTTGTTTGAGTAGCGAATAATATTTATTCAAAATATCATAATTATTTGGCAATTAATTGCAATTGCTATACACTGAAACAGAACAAACTGCCGCTAAACGCGAGTTTCATCGAATATGCTGTACTTTCTTTTAACTTTTTCAATGTTATGTTATTAATTTGATCGGTACGAAAAAATTTAATTGACTTTTGTTCTAGTTTACTGACTAAAAGGTTATTTACAGTCACGTTTCGCACAAATGCACTTGAAATAAGTAATACATTCAAAACCAGATCAAGCGGAAATTTTTTGCAAGCCCCAAGTGCACCTTTTGTATTAAATCATACCCGGATAATTGAAAAAAATTTCCTTGCCGGGCCGATCTCCACTTCTCCGGTTTTGACTGTATTCATTGAATAAAAAGAGCGAGCTTTTAAAATGAAGTAATGTGTTTGCCACAAAGGAACTAAATTACTTGATTTCAGCAGTCAGTTTGCAAAAGTTAATGGTCAAGCACGATCCACTTACGAACCAATTAAATTCGTCTCAAACGTGACGTTTCACAAGCTGAGGATCAACCAGACTACTCAAGTATCAACCGAGACGGCGATCATTACTCATTCTGAAAGCATGTGCGATGGTGGAAGATAGAGCGTGGGTCAATTAATTGTCTATTTTTTTCGTATAGATGAGCCTGCTTGCTTCTCATGAATAATTTTATTTATTTATCTATGAGTGAAAGTCTAACTACACAGCGCTTTAATAAAGCATGTATGGTGTCTTTGAGAGCATCGGTCGACTTCATTGCTGCCACTTAAAATCAATGTCGATAGCTACAAAAATTGCCAGAAAGCACCCAAATATCTTTGTAAGACTATAAGCTTATTTTTTTAGTAGGACTCATTCGGTTTTCCACAGAAGATAATTAAAATTATCCTCAATAATCTATCATACTCCAGTGCAACAATTAAGCTTGTACTCAGTTGCCGTTGAAGAAAATTCTCTCATTTGCTTCCAGTAGTTGTTTTCGGATTATACTGACAATACAGAGTTTACTTGAACAACTCGTTATTTATTTAATGAGAAAGACTGGTTGTAAATTTTGATAACTTTTGCAGCTACGTCTTTAACAACCAGCATAATAATGGCAGGTTGCTGGGCGCTCCAGTCAGTGGGGGAACAGTCGTTTTTGGAAACCAATATAATTGTTTACATCAACCTGGGTAAGAAATGAAACTAAAAGTGTATTCGTTATTTGATACCACTGCTGTGCTCTAGTGAAACAGAAACCCATTTACTATGTTAATGTAGATAAGTAATGTTGTTAACGGAGCCATTATGTTAGTTTTTTCATATAAAAAATGGATTTCGTGATTAACATGATACAGTCTACCAACTCTAATATTTCTTATGGAAATATGGCGTATAGCAGCGCTGGGAATAACAAATATGATGGCATATTTTTAATTAAATATATTTAGATTGATTGTGGATATGAGTTAATTTGCAAAATCATTCCAGAATTAACGCTGAATGTTGGTGGTAGTGAGCTTTTGAATAAAAACATTACTGAGTTTTTGTTTCATAGAGTTCATGACATGTAGAAAGGTTTCGCAAGATTAAGAAATGTGGACATATGAAAACGATAATTCAAAAATTAATTTTGTCTCAAGTAAATCTCGTTGTGGCAATAACTGCTTTTATATAAGATGTTGAATACCATAACCATCTCTGGCCGTCGTTACCACAATTGTCATCCACAAATTAACGAAGTAAGAGTTAAATTATCTTAAATTAAAATTATTAATATTAGAAAACGAAAATATTTACGAATTTAATCTAATTAATCTTTCTTCAGTCACATTATTCTCGTTAAAACTGACATGATGATTCAGTTATTCAAAAGCCTCTTTCAATATATTAAATCAATGTTAATAATCTTTAAGAAAATGATATTTAGCCAAGCGTCGTCTACTTCTTCATCTACTCCCTCTCAGCCAATCATTCAAGATTGGAAGAAAATGCTAAAAAAGTAAGTTTTGCACTGAAATAAATTACAACAGATACAGGGGGCATTATTAAATGATTATACCTGGTTTTTTGAATAGCTCTCAAGTAACTGAGGCGATAAGGCTGAAACTTTGTACAGATATACGAGACATGCTGCAAGATTAGTATGCAAGTTTCATTATAGTTCATTCACGGAACACCTTGATTAGCGGTTCCCAAAAAATAGTCCATAACGTTCCGCTCGAATAACGCTAATCATTCCTGATGTTTCGCTCAATATGCGCAGTTTTTCCAACAGATAAATCCGAAGATGTACGACAGAGACTTTTTGGTTTGTCCGTTTCGCGAAATTTTGCTACTAGTTGAATTATCAATAACTTTGATGAATATGAGCAATCAATGCAGAGCCCGACATCGCTTGACTAAAAAAAGCATATAATTCGTTCCTTTTAAGGCAAATCTCAATAATTTTCGCTTTTTGTTCATTTGTGTACAAAATATGTCATGTTGGTAATTAGAATAGGTGACGTAAGGAAACAAAAAATTTTAAACATATGAATTTCTTTGCTCTGTTTTAATTAATACTCAATACTGTTCAGCTCGAATCTACCACCTCTTAAAGTAATACCACTTATCACAAAACGCGTTGCCTATTTAACATATACCGCTGAAATGCATTAATGTTTTGAATAAGCAAATTATGAAGCTTATAATACGCATAAAACATGAACATTCTCCATACCAAAGAATATGGCAAATGTGAACAAGGTGCGTTTCCATCACCTTTTCAATAAAATATTTTTCATAAACACTATTGATAAACGTCCAATAAAATAAAAGTAATATATGGTTTGACTGAAATCCATAAAGCTCGATAAGAGGCCTTAAAACAACTATGCTAATGTATCAACATCAATTTATCGGAATATATTTCATTCACCATTCGCCATTAGGACTAACTAACTTTTTTAATACTTACAACTAAATGAATAACTAACTAATATAGTATTGCTGTAGCTAATTACCGGGTTTTTCCGATTATAACAGCCCAATATAGAAGCCCCGGGACTTCTATTTGGGGACAAAGTAGAGACGCGAAAATTACCAATTTTTAATACAAGTCCATGGGCTTATACTCCGAAAAATCCGGTACTAACTGTAATCGAAATTCTTAACTATTGGAACACTGCTGATCGCCGATCCCTGGTGAAGAACGAAAGGATTGCCAGTCCAGGAATAAAATATCGTTCACTTATTAGTTAATTTTGAGGGATTCCAGTAATTTTTAAAAACACAGAACAAGCATATAATTGACTTTGATTAAATCGACGTCCACCTTATGAGCTTCAGTAAACTTAAAAAAGAGAGTATACCTTCTTCCCCGCTTATTTAAACAAAACAAGACCGTCTAACGACACTGAATTTTGTACAACATCATAAAATATTGCAACTGCCTTTCAGCGTTCAAAGTTCATTGCGAAGAATATATTCTCAAAGCTATCGGAATGTAGTTCCCTTCTCACTACCGTTTTTCTTTGATATTGAAGACAAATGGGTTAATTTAACACTCAAACTGGAAGGCGATTCAACAGTAACAGAAGATTATGCCGATATGCTCAGAAGAGCATTTGCCAAAGCTAAAATGTTGATTATTGAAGGAGATCCAGGTATAGGAAAATCCTCGCTTATTCATCGACTTGCATATGAATGGACACAGGAGCAGTCACAATTGAGTGACTATGATCTTGTTTTATACGTAGAATTTCGTAAACTACGCGATCATAAATTCAAAAACATAAAAGAACTGATAGCGCATTATATGGAAAGTTATCTCGATGAGCAAGACTATAAAATATTTCAAAATTTCATAAATGACTCTGAATGGTGCAAAGAGCTTAAGATAGTAATACTCCTTGATGGATATGATGAATCTTCTTTAGAGGAACAATGCCAAGAATTAAGCAATTACTTTTCAAGCACAACAAGCAGACCGCTATCATTCAATGTTCTTATAACTTCACGAAAAGGATATTTGTCAAACCTTCGCAACCAAGGACGCTTTATTTTTGCCGATATCATTGGATTTACGACCGATTTACAACAGCAGGGATGTATATCAAAACATTTCAATGCAACAAATGATGCAGAACCATCAGAAAATACAGCAGCAACGACACACCTTTTAAATACTAACGCAAATTTAAGAAGGCTGTCAGAATCACCCTTAATGCTGACCTTTATTTGCCTTACACACAAGAAAATAATTGATGGCACTGAAGTTGAGCTCTACATGAACATCATTTGGTGGATGATTGACAGGTATCAAAAAATTTATCCCAATCTTGATGTTCCCCGTCTTTTTGGATTTAAACACGATGCAAGTGACAAGTTTCGTGTAATTGAAAACAATTATCAATATTTTCCTCTACTGCACTTGCTTGGAAATATGGCCATACAAGATATATTTAAGTCAACGTTCACAGAAACAGATTTGAAGCAATTTAAAATAAATGGAATCGTAGAACAAGTTGGATTCTTAAGAAAAGAAGAAACAAGAGACACTTCCTACCACATGAAAACCGAGTATTCATTTGTGCACAGAACTATTCAAGAATTTATTATGGCACTTACTTTCTTCCTAACAAATAAAGAACCACCGAAAATTTTCATATATCATGTTTTTTACATAGCAGCAAATAAAGGTTACGGGATAGTTCCAGCAAAAATACAAACATATCTAGAAATGATCTACTCCAGTAAAATAAAAATTAAAGAGTCAAAGAAAAAACTTTATTCTAAGAAGAGAAAGTTCTACATAAAAATGTATTCAAACAGTTCTCCTGAACACGAAAACTGTCGCATATCAAGAATACATTCGCGACCTGATGCCGTCGATACAATCACCGAACGTGGACGAATTCCTCAATCGTCAGAGGAAGCAATTCAATTGCTTTACGATGAAGCGGAAAAAGGCGATGTCTTAGCACAATACAACCTAGGGATAATATACTCATATGGGAAAGGGTTACCTCAATCTGCTGAAGAAGCTGTCAAATGGTACACAAAATCAGCAGAACAAGGAAATGCAGATGCGCAACGTAACCTGGGATTTATGTATTCTCATGGTAGAGGTGTAACTCAATCAGGAGAAGATGCTGTCAAGTGGTACACAAAATCAGCAGAGCAAGGAAATGCACTTGCGCAATATAACCTGGGATTCATGTATTGGAATGGGAAAGGTGTGTCTCAGTCAGATGAAGAAGCTGTCAGGTGGAACCGAAAATCAGCAGAACAAGGGAATGCACTTGCTCAATGCAACCTGGGTTTTAGGTATAGAAATGGGAGAGGCGTACCTCAATCAGATGAAGAAGCTGTCAAATGGTACAGAAAAGCTGCTGAACAAGGAAATACTAATGCGCAATATGAGCTAAGAGAACTATCTTTGAATGGGTGAGGAGTTCGTTTCCGTTCCGTGTATTTCACAGCGATTTTTGTTTTGACGGTTTTTATAATCAATGCCGCATCTGATTATTCATTAAAACTTCGTTACCATACTTTCAAAATATAATTCAGTTATTAGTAAAGCTGACGCTTGAGACAGGTGAGTACATTATCGGCAAATCGCTGTTACGTTTGGGTCCGTGTCGATCGATTGAGTCACAGATTTAACCAGCGTACTTTGCTAAAACTAGTGATTACCATTCAAAAGAGCTGCAGATATATTTTGCCTTTAATGTTCGTGCAACTTGTCTGGAGCACCCTCTCCTTCATAAGAAGCCGCTTTCTCGTTTCCACAATCTGTTTAAAGCTCAAAGATGCATAGACATGCGTCTGAATAAGTTTAAAGCTTAGAGGCTTATTGAAGTTGCGGCACTGGTCACAAGTGGCCACCCTACAATTCTTTCGATGATGGATGTTTTCAGTGTAATAGGAGGATGGGCTCTACGTTCTCTCTTCTATTTGTTTCCCGCTTCTCTAGCGAGTATTTTTATATGGCTTCTTATCGTTTTTCTCTCTACCCCGGATGATATTTACGCTCAACTCGAATGGTTCAACAAGGACTCTGCAGTTGCTGTTGAGCAAGAAGTCGACCTCTATTACCTAAAACAGGCTAGTTTTAAAGATGCTTTATTACGTTTCCTGTTAAGAACACTAACAACAGACGCTTCAGTTTGTGAATACTGGCAATTCGGAGACAATGAACCGGTTCCATAGTCGTTTCCTTAACTATTCTTAAGCTATGCATTACTTAAGCCCATTATGAAGCTTAGCGCTGAGTATCGCTATGAATTACTTAACTTTAGGAATCAATTATGGTACTGACCCATTTTAATAGGTAGTCAAGGTGGTTGATTAGTTAAAGTTCTCGGAAGTATATGTCAGTCTAGCAGATCGGAAGCCGCTAGAGCTTTGCATAGAGTCGGATCACTTAGACCTGTTTGTTAGTTCAAGTTTAATATAGAGCTACTGATAATGACGATTGCTTCATCTAGCGAGTAATACAGAGGTGATCACCGTACCGCTGCTTAAACGACCCATTATTAGGGTATATTTATTCTCTAACGCCCAAACCAGCTCACCTGTGTGGCGATGACTAAAGTTAATGAACTGAGAAAGCATAGCAGATGTCCACATTTACAATTATTCGTTCTGTCATTTCAGTTGGATGATTCTCTGCTTTATGCAGTCTGCTGCTCATTCATCCAGGTTTTTGTCATCGAACTGGAGTTGGGCTACATTTATATTCGAGTCTTTTTTGATAGCAGCGGCATGTGTGACAACCGGAAATGTATCTCTATCTCTACTAACACGGTATGATTTATCGTAAGGTTGCTTGATGATGTGTTGATTGCACTTTTACTCTTAGATTCATAGTTGATAAGTCCTGCCTAAAGCTCGAATACCAAAAGGAAAGCAGTGACCAAATTTCTCCTGCTTTTACCACTTTCACTTTATCTAGGAAATAATTTGAAGTTCTTTTAACTAAAGTAGAATCTCAGAGAAACAAAGAGAGCATACTTATTGTGAGAGTCAAAAGTGGGTTAGAAGGCGAAGCTCTGATTTAAGGGCACGCAAAATTTATTGACATTGCACCGCACTTTTAATCTGTTTTAGAATTTTACTATTGTCCGCGCAAACGCTTGTGTCAGTTGAGTCCATTTAGCGCGCACTGGCCGAAAGAAGGCAAGATACAATATTAAGCGCGATTTGAACTTCATTATGGGCACTATTTTTTTTTGGCTGACGGAGGAATTAAACTATTAAAAATTTTAGCGCGAAATGAGCATTTGGCATAGGAGAAGCTTAAAATAATGATATGGTGCAATGTCATTTCGTATTTTTCGCGAAAGCTTCGATAGTTCGTCGGTAATACGAAACTCCGCCCACAGACTTATGACACAGGACGCTCTCGCATTTGTGTTGCATAGCAACAGACGATCAGTTGCTATGCAACACGTTACATTTGATGACGCGGTTTTATTGATTTTTCATCGAAATTCGGTTCCAAATCATGTTCGTATTATACCCCAAAATTGTCCTATACATAATATGTGTACCCGGTACTAACGATCCTGAACCGGAAACTTTAATTAATTATTCGCGCTCCTCACATAAATAGTCACAATGATACTTATAATAGTTAAAATAGGTTACGGTCTCTTATTCTGTAGGTAGAGTTTGTGGCACAAGTGGCAAAATGTCACGGCGCGTATTAATGCGAATTGGCACAATTTCTTGCAAAGTTCGCTGTTTGAACGCAAAACTCAATTGATCGACAGGTACCCACGTTTAACTGCAGTTTGCTTGAAATAGACTCAACTGACACAAGCGTTTGCGGGGACAATATATTCATCGACTTTTTGAAAATCATATTTTACACAGCGATTGTGCGCCATTTGTGAGCCATTTTTTAACTCGGAACACTGCAATGTGCAGAAATATCTTATTTCTTAACATTTATCATAATGAGCAGATTAAAGCAAGACAAAAATGAATTATAGAAATGGTGAAAAACAGAACATGAGCAGCTAACCCCGGCACTCCAGTGTACAATGAAAAACATAGTACCCTATGTTTTGCATTGTACACTGGCATGAATGTGCTTATACATCGAGTGCAATTTATTGAGTCCGGCGTTTTATAGGTATTTCTGATTATGGTTGCAATAGAATTTTCGATGGCTATGAAGATAGCGATTTACATTTTCGATTCGGTAGACCGACCAGAGCCAGAAGAACAAATATTTCTTCTGTTTTCGACGTTCGCCGGAATTAATTCTTCAGGATTTAGAGTCATAGAAGAAAAATTTTCCTGTCAGGGTTACGAACTGACCACAACGGATATGGTATAATCAATTAGTACTCTGTCGGTCGCCATCGAATGTTATATTAAAACTTATTTTGCAGGAAAGCAGCTTTGATTATAACTGCACAAAAATACTGCGCAGTAAAATTTTGGAGACAAAAAAATTAGCAATAGCGACCTATATATATATTGTAGTCACACAGTGCATTCAAATTGCCATTATCCTGTGTTATTTACATATAAACTATAAACTCCAGAAGAACTCTGCTGAACAGGCGTCACCAAATACTTTTGAAAATGGAGAAAATCAAGATTTACAGCGCGATAACGCTGAAGAGGTTGATGAAGCTGAGCCGTGTCTCAGCCATGGAATAAATAATACCTCTCGTTCCCAGCAAAATTCGGATGGGATCGCGATTGAGCTTCAGCAGATGACTGGCGGCACTGGCTGAGCTGCCACCATACATATTCTTGGTAGTATCATCGAAACACTCTTCCGAAAGCATGTTCAGAGGGCTATTTAATGAACTTATGAAATTAGATTTGACAAGTGGCATCTGACGTCAATGCGGTCACCTGTCATAAGGGCGGAGAACCAAAATATCGAGACCATAATACTGTTCATTGAAGGGCCGAAGATATTAAATATGAAAGCCATTTTTTCCGACATAGTTATTGTCGAGACTTGTGAAATTATCCCTGTATTCGCAGAATGTTGAAATTTTAAACTCTCTGTTAGAGTTGTAGGTTGTAACTTTCAATCGTTAACATCTTTAAAGTGTACCATAATAAAATAAATCAAATCAATGCAAGACTTGAATGAGCGAACGGCTGGATAGAGACTTACTGGGCCTATTAAGCGCTAGTCCTGCAGCAATTCTAATTTAGTATCCGGTCCAGCACCGAAAAAGTTTGTCTTCAGCAATTATGTGTAAACAATGCATGTGACCAGTGCTAACATTTTTATACTCTGTGCGATGTATTTTATATTTAATAATGATAATTGCACGACCAAGTAATTAGAACTATTTAACGACATCTGTGCTTTTTTATCGCTTCACTTACGATGATATTTGACTGCTCATTAGTCACTATGTCTCATTGAGGACGCGACACCCTTCTGCGATCATATTGACCCAAGGCACGACAGCAGCGTATTGTATCATTAACTTCAAAATCTAAAACAACGATAAATGATAAAATTACATAATAGGAAACGAAAGAGTATATGCAACTGTGTGCGTTTATACTTCTAAACGAAGCGACTTCGACTGCATAAGACGAGTTAACGAAGGGTGTCGCTTCGATTAGCAGAGAGAATATCTCCAATAGAACGATGTTGAACAAAAATGTAGCTGGTTGATGAATTGTTGCGATAGACAGTCTTTAATAAAGCGGCAGTTACAATGCTGCGACGTGCGACGTGCGACGTGCGACCTTGCAACGCTTGCGACGTGCGACGTGCGACGAGCGATTTTTTGGTTGCAAGCGGTCGTTACATTGCTGCAACCTTTTTTACCGTACCTAGCAAAAAGAGTGCGGCAAACTCCATTGTCCTCCATGGGTTTCATTTATTTAAAAAGACAGCATTCAAAAAATACCGTAATTTTGCAGTACTTCCTNGTCGCACGTCGCACGTCGCAAGCGAAAATCGCTCGGTTGCAGCATTGTAACGACCCGTTGCAACCAAAATTTTGGTTGCACGTCGCAGGTCGCACGTCGCACGTCGCACGTCGCAGCATTGTAACTGCCGCTTAAGCAACGTATTCAGTTGTTTTGAGTATTATAGATTGCAGCTGTCATCTTATCAACAAGTCATGCATATGGATCACAACCTCAACACGAAAACATGATTATACGCTCAAGATACTGTAATTTGAAAGAAGTTTCGCCGTCGCTCATTTTGCGCTTTGATTTCAAATTTAAGACTTTCGATTGCTGCCTTCTTTCTCAATCAAGATAGCTTTGTCTAACGAATATATATAAGCGAGATAATTCGTGGGCATATTCAATATTTCGAAGATCAAGTGTTTATGGAAACTGAGCAGAAGCGCCTCAGAATTCGACGATGACTTCGACCGTTGAAGCTCCACTTAACTGCAATAGTCCGACACTAGAACTAGGCCTTCGACATGGCTCCGAACCCAAAGACCAAGAAGATGAGGAGACATTAGCGGCGAGGATGGCGCGGATACGAATGATCGGGATGGCTCCGATTAAACGAGAATATCTCTATCGCTATCCTGCGAAGGGCGAGACGAGCGTGGATACGAATCAAATTATCAAAGGAGGTGTTACTTCTGAAGAAGGAAAAGATGTGAAAGATGATGAAAAAGAAGATAAAGAAGGCGAGGAAGAGCCTGCTGGTGATGCCGAGGGCGAAGCAGCCGACGCCGCTAATCCAACGGCGCCAGTGGCGCGACCAAAGCAGCGTGGCATGAACAAAGCGAGGAAGAACGCGCGACCGAAGCGCGATTCTGCGAAACTCTGTCCCTCGCTCGTTTTCGACGACAGAAAGTGTCGCTTCGGCGCTCAATGCAGATATATGCACGATAGAGAGGCGTTCTGGCGAACGAAGCCGGCCGACTTGGGGCCGAGCTGCCCCGTGTTCGAGCAGAGAGGACGCTGCCCTTACACGCTAAGCTGCCGTTTCGCGGGGGCGCACACGGCGGACGATGGCACGTTCGAGCAGAAGTCGGACGAGGCGGTGGCGGCGAAGTGGGCGCCGTCTCGGAACGTGGCGCCGATGGTGCTGCAGAAGGCGCTGCGACAGCGAAGCTACGACTTCACCCCATCGAAGAAGGCGTTGGAATCGGTGGGTAGCATAGTGGAAGACGGCGTTGGAGACTTGGAAGCGCCAATCGGCCCGCCGATGGAGCGGCGGGTGATGAGAAGCGCGGATTGGGCCGACAAGCTGTATCTGGCGCCGCTGACGACGGTTGGCAATTTGCCATTCCGTCGCGTGTGCGTGGGGATGGGCGCAGAGATTACGTGCGGCGAAATGGCGATCGCCACCTCTTTGCTGATGGGCAGCGCGTCCGAGTGGTCGCTCATCAAGCGCCATCCTTGCGAGCGCTTCTTCGGCGCTCAGATCGCCGGCGGCTATCCTGACACTATGACGAAATGTGCGCAAGCTCTGACTGAGAACGTAGAGGTAAGTTCTTTATTTGTTGATAACATGTTTATCTTTTATAGTCAATATATCCTTTCGTTTCTACACATGAAATATAGAAGAGAATAGGATCTTGCAAAACGATACAATTTAATTTAATGTTCCAATTTTCACTTTCTCAGTTAATTTCTTGATTACTTTCACTTAGCGAAGCAATTTTGACATGAATCTTTGTTTTAGATTGACTTCTTGGATATCAATCTGGGATGTCCGATTGATCTGGTCAACCAAAAAGGTGGAGGATGCGCATTGGCAAATCGGCCGCCGAAGTTGATTGAGGTACTGCGTGGGATCGACGCGGTGACGTCCCGCGATGAAAAACGCATACCGATTACGATAAAGATGCGCACTGGTCTCAAGGAGGGTCAGAACACCGCCCACTCGCTCATCGCCAAAATTATTCGCCACTCTCCTCCCGATCTCATCACTATGCACGGACGATCAAAGTCAGTTTGTTTTTGTTTTGTACACGTTTTTATTGCAAGCGCAGTCGCATTTGGAATTGATACGCGGTCTTTCGCGTCATTTTTAGGGAAATGATTGTTTCAAGGGTTAATTTATAACTCTCTTGCATACAATCTATGTAATGTCTTGAAGTGCATTTGAGATACAATATAGAGGATTTCTGAACTGTCTGTTCTAAACGATATATAGAAATATAAAAATGGAGCCGGCTTAGCCCTCAAATGAGGCGTTACTTTGCCAAGCTCTAAGTCGAATGCCGTTCGTGACCGCAGCGATTTCGCTTCTATGCGCTATCGAGCATCAAAACGATTCCATAACACGTCACATTACCATATGTTTAATACTCACATACCACCTCTACAAATTGACCTTCATTTCAGAGAGCAGCGCTATTCGAAAGTGGCCGACTGGGATTATGTGAAGCAGTGCGCGGACCTGGCTAGCCCATTGCCGTTCTTCGCGTGCGGCGATGTGATGTCCTACGATGACTATTACAAGCGCAAGGAGGAATCGTCTGTGACAGGAATTATGATTGGACGCGGCGCTCTGCTCAAACCGTGGATCTTCACTGAAATCCAGGAGCGCCGTCATTGGGACATCAGCGCCACTGAACGATTCGATATCCTGAAACAGTATGTTTCTTCCCTTTTGTGATTGGGTCGGTTTCATATCGCATAATTTTGCTAAAGTCGTACTTTGTGGGTACAGTAAAATTCGTTTATATCGGTAGTTGGGGGACCGACCAAAATTACCATAATGTGCGGAGTGCCGATATAAGTGAAACCGGAAAAATAAATTTGTTATACGTTGCGGTTGCAGATACGTCAACTACGGACTAGACCACTGGGGGTCGGACGACCAGGGCGTGAACACCACGCGGCGTTTCCTACTCGAGCTGCTCTCCTTCCAATATCGCTACATCCCCGTGGGACTGCTCGAAGTTCTCCCACAACGAATGAACGACAAGCCGCCCGGCTACTTTGGTCGCAGCGAGTTGGAGACCTTGCTGGCGAGCGACCGCGCCAGCGATTGGATCAAAATCTCCGAGATGCTGCTCGGTCCCGTGCCCGACAATTTGGACTTTGTTCCCAAGCACAGGGCCAATGCCTATTGAGAAATGCTCACTTTCGCCTATTTTTGAATGCTACCCCGTAATGGTCACCATTGAGAGCAGCAATTTACTACTTTAGTTCGGTTAGCTGTGCAGTTTCGTTTCGAGTAATCACGATTAGAAGCGAGAGAGGTTCGTTCGAGGCTGTAATGTGAAGAAGTCGATAGTGTGTAGTAGCAATGGGAGCATAAATGCAGAATAGTTGAGGTAAAAATGAATCGTTGTTATTCGGTGTCGAAATACGGTCCTGAAAAGTGAAAAATGTCGGCGTCATAAGCAGCGAGCAGTAGAATGAGTTATCGTTAGAGATTGCTGTCTGTTGCCGTCTCTTGTTGTTGCGTGCTATTTCAGTCATGGTACATATCTAATCTGTGACATAGTTGATTTTCTTGTTGAAGTTGATATGGAATAAATTTCGTCCAAAAATTATGGGATTCTTGTGTCGAAAAGTTTTCGTCAGTTACGAAACGCCGTATCGCGCATATTTGCATTTGTTCATTGAAAGTGTGTGGTGAGCGTGAAAGGGGCCCTAACATCAATGTGAAGATTTGTAATGCAGGACGGCCCATTTTAAGCATATTCAACAGGCTCATATGTTTTAATAATAAGCATATTTAACTCATTTATATTTTTAATGAGCCGCGATGTTGGGAATATCAAAGATTAATTAGCAAAAAATTGACATTTTTGAATACACCCGTTGATTAGACTCACTGAATGTCGAGGCTTGCAGATGAGTAAATCGCACGGCTCGAAATCATCGAAGCAGGATGTGCAGCCGACGATCGACACGCCGCGATTGTTCAAAGTCCTCAGTCAGACGGTGTACATATCGCAGGTGGACTTGCGCGGGCGGTCATTCGCGGGCTTTACGGAGATCACCGTCGTCGCCATGCGACCAGGACTGCGAGAGATTGTTCTCAACGTCGGCCCTGACGTCCAGCTTCCGCGCGACATTGACGACGGCGTGCCGCGACTGACTGTAAACGACGTCGACGCCGACTACGTGCGCCGCGATCCCTTTGCCGATTTGGAAGGCGGCGCCGAGCGCGATCTGAAGTCGTTTGCGAGGAAGTTCTTCGACGCCGCCTCCACAGTGGACAGCGAGGTGGCGCACGGGAATGGGGAGCTGGTAGTGCGCGTGCCAGACGCGTGCTGGGGGCAGGCGGACGCAACGAAACCGCTGAAGATCGGCGTGGACTTTCAAGTTGCTCGACCCGCGCAGGGCGTCCACTTCGTCTGCCCCACAGGACGCGATGGGGAGCTGGAAGCCGGCGCCCACATGTTCACCTACCGCTCTGGCATCGTCTCCAGCACTCGTCACTGGCTCCCTTGCGTCGACGTCTGCGGCGAGCTCTGCTTGTGGCGCATTGAAATCACTTGCGATGTCGCCTTCACCGCCATCACTAGCGGAGAGCTTGTAGTCAGTGTTTTAATCTTAACTTTTATTGTCTGCGCGATTAAGCTTTAAATGAGTAATGGACGGTTTCTGGGCGGTTAAGTAGGCGCTCTTATTGCCTTTTTGTCAGCAAATGTACAAATAGTAAGGTGTCTCTTAGCCTGTTGTTGCTTGAAATCATTCCAAGCGCCGCATTCGTACATACCTAGTCTGCAGCGAGAATGTGATTATCGTTGTTTTGTGTCACACGTGGCTTTATGTCGTGTCAGAGTTTTATGTATGGACTATTGGGGACACGCATCCAAGAGAAGAAAGACAGTATTAAAGTAAAACCACTCCTTGTACATAAATTATTGAGAACTAAGAGATGCGGCCGCTCAGAAAAATTAAAGAAGGAATGGGCTGATCATTCAAGGTTCCTCTTTGAACACGTGTACCGTGCATTCAATTTTAATCAAAATGAATTTCAGGAGACGGAATATACGCCCGATATGCGCCATAAAACATATCAGTACCAGATGGGTGTACCCACGTCTGCAGTGAACATTGGATTCGCAGTGGGACAGTTTGATATATCCGTCTTGCCTGAAATGTGCGAGGTATGTGTCGTGAGATACGATTAATCGTTATTTCATAAATTTTGCGTAGGAAGGCGACTCTGATTTAATAGTGTAATGGACTGTCATCTTCGCATGCAATCCTAACGTAAAGTTGACGAAATTAACTCTTTTTCAGGTGTCCAGCTTTGCTTTGCCTGGCTTAGGATCATTGGTCAAACACAGCGCCGCCAACTTGGACCGCGTGTTCGAATTCTTCGAAGAGCTGCTCTCATGCCGCTTCCCTTTCGGTTCTTACAAACAAGTATTCGTTGACCAGGTAGCGATTTATACATTGATGTCGAATTGTGATCACCCTTAGCTTCGGGAAAATGTCATAGATTGCTTTAGCCGCGTAATACAAGAACAAGTGACAAGTTGGCATTTGCATATACTTCATTATCACTATATTTTTGAATGTCTACAATAATTTAAAGTTTAGAAATGCGTATAATATTGCAGACGCGGCTGTAGGTAGCCGCTCATGTGCTACCAGTCCTTAAAATAGGAGATATTTGAGATGACTTTGCCTTGTTACCCATTCCATGATCTCTTGAATCTAATAAGAGTAATTGCTTTGTAGGCAACGGACGAAGTGACGGCATACGCAGGGCTGACGATATTTTCGCTGAGCGTGTTGTACCATAAGAAAGTGGTCGACTTGGTGCCGCACAGTCGGACGCTCCTGGCTCACGCCGTCGCTCAACAGTTCTTCGGCTGCTTCGTCAATCCGTCGCAATGGCTCGACGTTTGGCTTATGCGATCTCTCTCTCGGTACGTATTTGTGTTATAAGTTATTTGAATACTATTTTCATATATCAATACAGCGTAAACATATCCTAAAGTCATTCTGAGAGCAAAAATCAGTACAGGGTTTTTCATTATAAATCTTCACTCTTGCAGTCAATTTTTTATCGAACTATACGAGCCACTGTAATTAGTTTATTCAGCAAGTGTAACATTTTGATCAAAAATATTACTGTTTCATTATTGTTAATAATGGGAAGTTGCATTGATCCTATGAAATTTTAGATACTGTACTGGCCTGTTCATTCAACGCTACTTTGGCAACAACGAATATTTATATCATATGCAACGCGTGCTGAGTAGCGTTCACGAATACGAAAGCGCTTGGGGTCCCGTCTTTCTGCGCCCTTTGCGAAGTGAAGATAGAGGTTGGTTGCTTGCCTGACGAAGGTTTATTCATCATCTAAAAAGTGTTAAAACCTCAATTTTTTCTACAAGTTATTTACAGATTCCAAATGTAAAAATGTTACTTCCCATGCCGGGAATCGAACCCGGGCCGCGTGGGTGAAAGCCACGAATCCTAACCACTAGACCACATGGGACACACATTCAGGTCCTTGCGCTTTAACCAACTATTTTGTAATTAAAGTTAACATTTTTTCGATCAGTAAAGCGAAATCGAGCCATTACTGTAGATGGCAAAGATGAGCTCACTTTTCCGTATGAAAACTCGGGTTCTTCGTTTCTAAATGCGTATATTGATAGAAAGAAGCGCTCCCAACTTTCGAAGCTGTTTGCCTTCTTCGATTTAAGATTTAGCGAAAAGTGTATAATTACAAATGAGTTAGTAGGAGCGAGTGGATCGACTATGTATCCCATGTGGTCTAGTGGTTAGGATTCGTGGCTTTCACCCACGCGGCCCGGGTTCGATTCCCGGCATGGGAAGTAACATTTTTACATTCGTTAATCCCACATTCAGCGCACGAAATTATGTAACTTGAACTTGAAGTTACTCTCAAACCCTTTCGCTGTTTTATAAGTGATTATGTGTCATCCAATTATGAAATATGATTGTTATTACAAATCAATTATAGTCAACCTTTTCGATCGGTAACATGAAATCTAGTTAACATCGGAGTTGACAAAGATGAGTTCACATTTAGGTGCTTAAGCAGCGTTTTTTACCTAAAATGATAACTATTTCTTTGGTTTTTACGTCCGTTAATTGATACAAAGAAGCACCATTGACTTCCGAAGCAGGTTGCCTTATTCAATCTAATACTTCTTGTTACTGATCGAAAATATTTTTCTCTAATTATAAAATAATGGGTAAAAGCGCAAGGACCTGAATGTGTATCCCATGTGGTCTAGTGGTTAGGATTCGTGGCTTTCACCCACGCGGCCCGGGTTCGATTCCCGGCATGGGAAGAAATGTTTTTTGCATTCAAAAGCCCCACGTTCAGCGCATGAAAATATGTAACTTGAACTAGGACTTGTTCTGAAAGTTTTACGCTTTCTTTTAAGTCAATAAGCGGTATCATATCATGTTTTTTTCTACATTTGTACCGACCATTAAAAACGCAAATTCTATGTTTAAATTTATTAATGTCTTTAAACTACAGTACATTGAATGGTAGGTATACTATGGAACACGCTAAAACTCTTTCAGCACGAGAGGCGCTTCATTTCGATCCACGTAGCTCCGAGACGTGTTCGCCCACATACGCCGACGTCTTGGCAAAGAAAGGCCATTTCACTATACGCATGCTCGAAAAGCGACTCGGCAAAGAACCGCTCTTTCAGGTTATCATTCCTTCTCTCAGTTTAATACGTCTAATATCAGTTATTTGTAGGTCTTGCATAAGATCTTGACGGTGTCAATGCAGTTCTCGCAGCAGCGCTTTCTACCTGCCAGTTGGCAGCAGATGACTGTGTCGACTGATTCGTTCTTCCGCACCGTCTCCAATGTGACCGGTCAGGAGCTGCCCACCTTTCTCGAACAGTGGATCTACGGCGGCGGTCACGCTCACTTTCAAGTCAGTGTTATAGTCGAATTTTTTTCATTAGTGAGAACGACAGTAATTACCGAATGAGAGATTCCCCCTAATGACTATCACCCATCATTTACTACTTTTTTGCACTTATGAAGCAAACATCAATTTTATTCTTCAATTTGATCAAACAGTTTGACGCTAAAAAAGAATAGTCTTCACGAAAGGTGACACTTTGAGAAGCGAATCTTGGCCGGCTACGGTGCATATTTCGCAGTTTTCTAGCTGATCAGAAGATTTGAGAATACATCTGCTTTATTTTCTGCCTATCGAAAATCTCGAATGTTAATTGCTTAATACGTTTAAGGTGAAATTTTCTTTCAACCGAAAGCGTAATATGGTGGAACTGGAGATCAAGCAGGAGCCATCGTTGAACAGTGGAAGGCAAAAGTAAGGAAGTTAACTCAGCAATGAACTGTTATAATTGTCAAGAGCTAATAAATGATTGTAGTCGTAATGATCTCGTCCCATCTCTTTCTTTCTCTAAGACTTTATTTTTGTCAATTAACCACGATACAAAATAATAAATAGTTAAAATGTATCATTTTCACTTATAATTAGAAATTTCCCAGTTAAATTAGATATTTCTTCAAAACAAATTCAAGTATCCCAACCAATTTGAAAAGTGTACTAATTAAAATTTAAACGGCAGATGATACGCAATAAATAATAACTCCGCATTTGTCAGATACGTCGGTCCATTGACGGTGGTTGTGCAAGAGTTGGACGGTTCATTTACGCACATTGTGCAGATAGACGACGTTCTATCCCGACACGATCTCCAATGCCACTCCAAGGGTCGGCGACAGAAGAAGAAAAAGATTCCCTTGTGCACCGGCGAAGAGGTAATTGATCTCAATTCTCTTGTCATTGCTACTATGCTGTCGTGAATAGTCGTATTCCCTCTCAATCATATAACCTCTGAAATAACCTCTGAAATTGCGAATATAGCTGGAGATCGACTTGACAAATATGGACGCAGACTCGCCGGTGTTGTGGTTGCGGGTGGACCCAGACCTGCTGTTGGTGCGAAAGATTGATCTGCATCAGCCGGTGAATCAGTGGGAGTACCAGTTGAAGTACGAGAAGGATGTGCTCGCTCAGATGCATTCGCTCGAAACTCTACCCCGCTTCCCCAGTCCCCAAACTCGTCATACTATTCTCGACGTTATCGACAATGACAACATTTTCTACAGGTTTCTTTTCGCATTTCTCATTTTAAGGGGTATTCTTGTTTTGTTTTGCGCGACTGCTCTTAGTTAATTGAATGCAGTTTTAGTAAAATTCTTTTAACGGAAACTTCAGGAAACTGCAAGTGGCTTACCAATTCATAAATCGAACTGTGCGCCAATTTCATTCCTAACTCGACATAATTTATGGCTGTCTATAAAATATATAAATTTACTACGGTAATTAGACCATCCTTAACATTTGATTTGATTTTAGGGTGCGGTGCCAGGCGTCATTCAGTTTGACAGAAATCGCAAACAAGATGGCCGAGACCTGGATGGGTCCGCCGGCGATGATCAACATTTTCAAGAAACTTTACGGCAGCAAGTCCTGCCCGCACATTCCCAGGCCAAACAACTTTGCCATCACTTCTTCCAGCTTGCAGCTTTACTTCCTCATGCAGGTACTGTCACGTTTACATCTTTACAATATCTTTGAAAATCGCATGCTTAAGCCCGCGGTGCGGTTATGAAATTTAGCTGTTGAACATTCTTTTGTCAAAATATTCCCTTCCTCGCGCAAATGCAGAATTTTATGGTCAAATATTACATTCATGCGGGCACCATAATCGTTTCATTCCGAACTTTTCAGTAATCTGATCATTATTGCTGCGCCTCATCACTTTAGCATAGGATATTCACATGTCATATTTTGATGTGAAGACCAGTAGAAGCACTCGTAATCATACTCTCGACAAACCGTTGCTAGAACCATCGCGAACGCGCCAGCAATTTCATCGGATGCAATCTGATTTCCTTTCAGGCGGTTCCTCAGGCTATGGCTCGTCTGCGGAACGCGAACGGATCGTGCCTGGCCGATGTGCATAAGTTCTTGTTGGGACTCATCAAGTACAATGACAACTCCCAGAATCGGTACAATTATTCGAGATCATTCGCTAAAGCTATTAATCATTCAAATACCGGTTATCATACCAAGAGGGCTTACTCGATCGAAATTCGATTCAATCCAAAGATATCAGTAGGAATCAACCGATAGAGAATTTTTTAGACCATATGTTTCATATGGTTGTTCAATAGACGGAGTTAGTTAGACTGTTATATCGGTTGATTAATTTGATCTAACTGAAGAGCTATTGGTTCCTACAACAATACAGGGCGACATTTTACAAATCTGTTTCAGATATTCGGACGACTACTATCGAGCGGTCCTCTACACAGCACTGGGCACGACGGTAACCCAGCCGCAGCAGTTGGGGGAGACGGCGTTGCCGGACGCTCTCACTCCAGAAATGATCGCCATCTTGGACGAGTTGACGCTCGCTCTGAACATGGACACCTTGCGGCCGAGTTTCGGTCGCGTAGTCGGCATCAGCGCTCTTAAGGGTATCTATCAGATGCAGCGCAAAGGCCATCTCCCGCTCGACCCTGACGTCTTCTGGAAGTTTGCCCAGCCCGGCTTGTATGGCAAGGTATCGAATACTTTTATGGATTATGGAAATTATTGATTTTAGAGATTAAAGCAGGCAAAGGGGGACTAACAGGGAGATAGGATTTAGAGTGAGAAATATTGCTATTTTGAGGATTTGAGCTGTCACGGTCGGATTTCGGGGAATCGGGGTTTCGGATGTTAAAAACTCGAAAATTCGACCATTTCCAAAAGGATTTCTATATTTGAACGCAGCGAAGTCAGAGATATTACCGATCCTATCACACGGCGCCTGAGCTATCTCTAATTAACATTGTCATTGAATTCCTTTAGCTGCATTTTCAAATTTTTAATACTCGAGCAATTGATACGCTGAAAATGTGATAACGTCATTTGGTTGGATTTAGATGAGAATGGCGGCATTGGACCTTCTAGTGGATTTGGTGCACAGTTGTCGTCATTCGGTCGTGGCTGCCGTGCTGGACCGACTGCTGACTGTAGTGCAGTCGGATCCGGACCCGGGTGTACGCTATCATCTCGCGAAACAGCTGAGTGTGCGACCACCCTTCTCGGGACGCAGCAGCGCCGACGTCGGCCCCAACAACCCCGCTAGCACTCGCGAGCTCGTCGCTCGCATATGGAAAATCATCGCCGGCTCTCGAACTGTATGTCTTCTTCCCTTTCGCACCGAAATGGTGTCTGCGTGTAAATTCGTAAAGGGAAACTGCGGTCATTTCTAGCTGAAAGGAGTGTACGATATATTATCTTCAACTACCTACATAAATCCGGCGGCGAGTCATAGCTGTGTATATTGTTATTAAAATACCGCTGAGAAGCTCGTCATAGGTAGCTGAAACAAATATACGGTACATTCAAGAACGCATGGCGTGACTTTATGTGTTCTTAGTGATTAGGAGAGCAAAACATGTCTTTGTCACGTTTCATGTTTACTCTAACCGGCTCTTTTCTGTGAGACTGAGAAATCACTAACTTGTTTGGCCCGCACGAAGTATCTATGCTGCAAAATGGGCCGGTTTCATACCGCGTACTTTAGCTAAAGTTATACTTAGCGCAATGTTGATGTATTTGCCCAAAGTTCTGCAACAGTAATTTAAGTACGTGATAAGGAACTCGCCTATTGTTACGCGCGGGCCGTAGAAATTGATATTGATAGCAATTGATATTGATAGAAATTGATATAAAATAGTGGAAATTTGAGAATAGCGCACACGCTTCAATTCGGTATGGAGAATAGTAAATTGAATCGTGTTCTCGATAATACATCAAGTAATATCCGCTGCTTGAAGGATTCGAGAGTACGCGGCTATCTCATCGATGCCTATCGGGCGATGTACGGCAGAGGAACACCGACTGTCATGACTATGGGCGCTCTCGATTTCGCCAAATCTCGATTTTCTTCTGCCCTCGGCAGGCCGTCAGATTCTTCAGGTAATTTTAATTGATTTCCATTGACGATCAAATCGAGAGCCTAACAATTCACGCTTTCGTCATAGCTTACTATGCATGACATGTCCTAATTCTGTAAAACAGACATTGGGCCAGTTCCATAATCGTGTCCTAAAGTTAAGCAATTCACAGCGATACTCAGCGCTATGTTTTATAACGGGCTTAAGTAATGCATAACCTAAGAACGACTTAGGACACGATTATGGAACCGGCCCATTGTCTATAACGTTATTTCGCTTATTGCAATCAAGTTTGACCGAGCCTGAGTATTCCGCCTTTTCTGTTTAATGCAGAGCAAAAATCGTTTATGATTTCTCTCATTTCTCTTATTCGTCAGTCGCAGTCACAACCCCAGGCCCGAAACCAGAATAAGCAATCTTTGAAGTCAGTTTTGAGTGGCCCACACTATCCACGTTATTCCTACAGTATGTTAACCACTATCAAATCACTTTGCGCATGCAGGTCGAGCCAGCTGGGACAACTTGGGGGACGACTCATCGATTTCTGCAGGTGCTGTCGACTCAGGCGATGGAAGGCGCAGTAGCGCAAATGATCTACACCTCATGGATGATATCCTTGAGTAAATAATATTCACTTTACCTCGTCTTCTTCGTTTGTTATGTGAATGACCATTGTTGTTTCGTTTGTTGTACTATAAAATGAATGATGACTGTAATTCGAAAATGGCATTTGGTGTGGAAGTGCGCATTTGTTGATACGACAAATCCGAACGTCCCACGGCTGCTCAAGCCTATCGATTGAACGTAATATTCATAACTGTCCTCCGATCGAGTGATGCACTTTGAGCAACAAATTATAGCGCGAAATCTTCATTTGATACAGGAGAATCGGAGAAAACTACAATTAATCGCTAAAAAGCAAAGAAGCCCACACTGCACCAAATCTCCTACCAGATAACGGTATCGAAGCAAAGCACGCATTGCTGAGTACTTGAAGTAACAAAAGACGAAAGATTTAGATCGGAAATGTCGCAGAAACGTCTCGTCGACTGCCAATGGCTCGCCGATCAAGTGACTGTACGCAATTTGGCATTGAAATCAAGCGCTCTTTTACACTAGAAGTGATTTCAGAAAGGCGCAGTAAACCAGGAAGGATTGCGCGTACTCGACTGTACGTTCAAACCGGGACCGAAGCCAGACCCGACCGAATTTAAATCGACCTACTATGGGCAGTGGGAGAAGCTTATGGAGAAACCGTCTGAGCATACGATAGATTTTAGCATATCCCATATTCCGGGAGCAGTTCACGCTAACATTGACGTCGCTATGTACCCGGGCGACACCGAACGCTTCGCTCTCTATCCCCCGCAACTCTTTGAGGAGTACATTCAGCGACTGGGTGTGAACCAGGGCGACCATATTGTTTTGTACGACCGCGGAATGAACGGCGGCATGATGTTTGCCGCCAAGTTCTGGTGGTTGTTCAAAGTAAGTCTGATTTTTATGGTGCCCCACCTACCGTAAACCTTTCTTTGACAAGCATTAAGTGCAGTAAATGATTTTTACGCCCCATTGTGTCGAAGATTATGCGTTGTCACATTTGAATGCGACAATACTCCATCGCAATGTATGAGGGTCAGTCAAGTGAAAGTGGGGCATGACACTTATTATAAATAGGGAGTTCACTTTTTTATGACTGGCCTTTGTACTTAAAGTCAGTTTATAACTCAGCTTAACTTATCCTATGTTTACTTAGCACATTGCAACTGTTTTAAGACCTATGGCCATGACAACGTCTCCATTCTAAACGGCGGTTTTCACGCGTGGCAAAAAGGGAACAATCCAGTTAACAGCGAAGTCGTTCAGTTGTCGGTACGTTTTGTTTATTCTCTTATTAAAGGGGAACTGCGGTCACCTCTAGGTGAAAGGAAGATACTTTACTCTATCGTCAGCTACCTATGACAAGCTACTTAGCGATAAATTAAATGCCATCTATGCAGACATGATTCGCAGCCAGCTTGCCATAGATAGCCGATGTATGGTACATTCCTTTCAGCTGAAGGCTACCGCAGTTCCCCTTTTGAGATGATTGTAAAATTTGATGTTGCTTTGACAGAAAGGAGACTGGAAGGCAAATCTGCGTTCTGGTCTGAATGTGACTTTCGAAGAACTGACAACGAAGCAGGAGGATGGACGCGATTTGATCGACAAAGCGGATGAGGTACTCTTAAACTAAAGAATAAACCGGGCATCTAGTTCGAAAATACGCGGTCTTACATCCCAATTTGACACTTTTGCATTCAATTTTGTCATATTTGCATTCAGTTTGAACGCAAGATTAACAAAATGAATCGCAGAGTTGAAGAAATAGAATGCAAAAGCATCGAGTCATAAATGGAGGGTGACAAATTATAGTGAGTGTCTGAGAATATTTACACTTACCTACCCTTCGAAGAACATTATAAAGAAATAGTAGTAGCCTCAAGGAGCGATAGTAATACAGTCAAAACTGTTCGATCAGTAACAAGAAATCTAAGATTGAAACTCCTTCGAAGGTCGATAGCGCGTCTTTCTATCAATTTACACACCTAAAAACCCAGAAACGATTGTGATTTTTGATGAAAGACAGTGTTTTTTCGTACCGAGAGGCAACGTTACCTTTGCCGCCAACTACGGCGCCTGGCGAGATTTATTTTCCTGATCAAATATTTTACAATAAACTATATGGCAGTTAATGCTATCGATTCTAGGTAAACTTCCTGGATGCTCGAAAGAAGGAGCAGTTCCATGGCGAAGAAGAGACTGGCTTGAACCCAAAAAGTAATCTTTTTTCAATTGAACATAGTGAATGACTTCAATCGTTTACAGTGGTTAATGGCTCCCACATTCCCGGCTTCATCAATATACCAGCTAATCAGTTGGTCGACTCCAATGGCTTATTAAAATCGCCAGCGGATATCAAAGCTTGTGAGCTTGGAAATTTCGTCTTTGATGTGTGCGCAGTCGATCATTTTCCTGCCTGATTGCAGTTGCATCGTCGAAAGGCTTCCGTGAAGGAAAACCAATCATCACATGTTGCAACTTGGGTATTCAAGCTTCGTTGTTGACATTCGCGCTGTCTCTCGTCGATGAGCAGTATCCACTTCGACTCTACAATGTTCGTTTATACCATTTCCTCTTTAAATTTGACATTTTTCAAATCAAACTGGACACTTTCTTTTAAAACAAATTTTACAAAATGTCCTATTTAATGCGTAAATGGCATGTAATCACGCGCTCGATTAATAATTATCTTCTTTCCCTGTTTCAGGGCAGCCTTAAAGAGATGGAAATTCGCGCCCCACAACGAATCAGCGCCAAGGAGTGAACGCCGCTGCAAATCATCTGATGAAGTACGGTTGATTTATTCCATTCTGCAAAGTTCTTAGTTTACTCGCTTATACACTCGTTAGTTTATAATTTATAGTCACAGTCGTTGGCCGTTTGTCCAGTGCTATACGCGTTAAACAAATAACCACTAAAGAAAACTGGACTGCACGCTGCGGACGTGGCAAAATTAAACTTGGCACTTATTGTCATTGGGTGACAGCGTGCAGAAAATTTTATTTCGTAGTTGCGCTTTTCCTGATAGATTGCAATAAGAATTTAGCTTCAATCATATAACCTTCGATTTTTCCCTGATTTTAGATCGCTCAACGGCTGTGACATTAACTATACGTGGTGTATTGCGTCATTATCGTGTTCGATGCAAAATATAGTTCTGGACCACTAGTGAAACAGTAATTTAATTGATACATTGTACTCATGAATAATAAGTGCATGTCATTCCACAAGCTGTCACATGAATCAAGACACATAGAGAACGAAAATAAACTTTCACGTTGAAAAAGAGCAGCCGGTACTGTACAGAAATATACAAGCATGCTACGTAATGCAATGATATTTTGGTTCGAATGAACATTATGCCAGTTAAACTCTATAGACCAAAAAGCTCGTTTTTTCAAACAAAGCCCAGCGGGGTACTAAGTGAAAAAATTCTTCATGTAGCGCTGAGTAAATGGGCCGAGGGGATTAAGGGAGCTGCGCATCCCCAACCGAGACCTTGCCAGAATACTCAGGCTCCATTTGATGCCTACTGCTGTATCGAACTCGGCGACGTTCACAACATCAGCGGCCCCAGGGCTCGCCATCAAGAACTCGAACGCCGCCTCGCCCCCATCTACGGCATTCAGCCAAGCAGGTCTTGTTTTTGTTGACAACGATTGCACTATTTAACAACAAGGTTGTTTTGCGTTAGCGCACGTACACATTTGCCACCGGAGTTTGAGTCCGCGTTAGACTACGCTGTTGCCTCTCGCTCGTCGCATCTCCACTAGTCTATCCACCGAGCTTCTAGACAACACAGAACTCGTGTCATCCGCAAGTCGGCTTCTGTTTCGGTCGAAATGGCTGCTGTCGAACAACGCTGCTACAGTCATGGATCGGGCTATGCGAATTCGAAGGACGCCATGCACGGTCCGCGCTATGATTCAGACAAGCCCAATATGATCACGACCGTTTACGTCGATCCCACCAGCAACACCAACTGCACGGTATGTAACTTTAACCCAAAATATTGTAAATTAAAGTCCATTCATGTAGTTTTAAATTATCTTCTGACTGGCCAAATTAATTTCCTCTGCGACCTGAGCCTATCTGAGGACAAATATTAATAATGTGAGACTACACTACCGAATATTGGGAGTGTGATTGAAATGCCATTCCTTTGTTGAACTCGTTTGCAACGTCAGTCGAAGAAAACGATCGTTCAAAGTTTTAGGCAGATTCGGACGATTCCGTCGGTGCAGATCCGCAGCGACGTGCTGCCCGCATCGTTAAATCGGAAGAGCCCTTCAACGCCGAAACGCCTTCCAGTCTTCTCGTTCACAGCTTCGTCACTCCCGCTGATCTGTTCTTCGTGCGGAATCACTTGCCTTTTCCTGAGGTTCTCTATTTTGTTGCATTGTACCAAATTACAGCTCGCGATGAATCAGTTGAACGATTAAAATCAGATCCTTTAGCCAAAGTTTTACAAAAAGCGTTGTTTAAGTAGTTTCAGTGGTTACGTTCTTATATGCAAATTCGACCCATTTTACGGTTAATTAGCCGATCGAATGACACCGAATATCTGCTGTAATTTAAAGGGAAACTCCGGTCATCGAAATCTCTAAGAAATGTACAATATATTGTTATTAGCTATGTATGACAAGACCGCTTAGCAGTAAGTTAATAACACCATGAACCGCTGTGATTAACAGCAGGCCTGTGATACGCGACTAAAAGCAATATACGGAATATTTTTTAGAAGTAGAGATGAGCAGCGTTGCCGTTTAAGTGACGCACTCCTTTTGCAGCACACCGACGCGTCAAAGCACCAATTGCACGTGGAAGTGCAGAATGGAAAGAAGAAAGGCACTGTCACTCTGAACCTCGATGATCTGAAAGAGAAGTTCACACCGACTACCATCACGTCAGCTGTGCAATGCGCGGGCAACAGGCGAGCCGAAATGTCGAAATTCAAGAAAGTCGAAGGTGTTATGTGGGACGCCACTGCCATCGGTAACGCCAAGTGGACTGGCGTTCGTCTCAGAGTAATTGCCTGCACTCTATACCGACTTCGAAAATTGCAGATTTTATATTTAGGACGTTCTCATCGCCGCTGGAGTCGACCCAAATGACGATAACATTAAGCATATCCATTTTGAAGGCGCAGATATCGATCCTGATAGTGGTACGAGCTTTTGATATGTTTCCTGTTGAATTGTATTGATTTATATTTTTATGCAAACGCATGCAACTTCTGTGAACAACAAAGTTGACTATACATCCTAAATATTTAAAGTGAGTAGGATTGGAGACAAATATTATTATCGACAGTCCATTCCTTTACGCATACTATTTCTGCTTCAATACGGTCACTTTATTGAATTAGCTTGACGGTATATTGTTCCTTTTGAATTGGAAAATGTCCTCTGTGAATTAGACAAAGTCCTTATTTTTAAATTGGAAATTTTATGTACACATATACATTTCTACGAAAATTATATAGAGGGGGAGTAGTGGAAAAGTGCTAATAATTGAAATATGATTAAATTACTTCATGAAATTATGAACGCATAATGTGCGCTGTTTTCTTCAGGCAATCACTTCGGCGTTTCGATTCCCTATCACAAGGCAATGAGTCCAGAGGTGCTGATTGCGTACGAAATGAACGGCGAGCCATTGTCGGTAGAGCACGGCTATCCTCTGCGATTAGTGGTGCCGGGTAAGGGTGTTGTGTGCATAGGTAAAATGATAAATGATTGCGTTGAATAGGCGTGATAGGCGCACGTCAAGTGAAGTGGTTGACGACGATTCGAACGAGTGAGAAAGAGAGTCCGACTCAGTGGCAGCAGAAGGACTACCGCGCCTTCTCGCCGGCTTACAACGTCGGCGACAATGTCGACCCCGCCAGCGCTCCGGCTATTCAGGAAGGACCCGTACAGAGCGCCTTTTGCATGCCCGCGCCGGGTAGTACCATCAGTGCCGGTCGGTGCCTTTTTTCCTTTTTGTTTGTTTGTTTGTATTTTCTTTCCTGCTTCCCTTCCTTTTTTCCCACTTTCAATTTCAAACTTTAGAAGCCACGGAAATCGACGTGGCTGGATACGCGTGGAGCGGCGGTGGACGTGGCATCATCCGAGTCGAGGTGTCGACCGACGACGGAGCCACTTGGCACCTGACCGAACTCAAACAGGCCCCCGATCAGACCTTGGTAAGGCTTTGCACCTAATCGCGAAACGACAGTTCCTCACGATCATGCACGCAAAAACTATTCTTTATAGTTGACGCATGACGTTAGCACTACCGGGTTTTTCCGATTAGAAGCCCCCCCAAATAGAAGCCCCACCGGGCTTCTATTCGGTTTGGCTTTCCAAATACAAGCCCCGGGGCTTATATTTGGAGCCGAAAAAAGATCACCATGAATGCGTGAAATGAAGTTATTTTAAGTCCATTTCATATGTAAATACCGTATTGTCTAATAGGATTTGCAAAAATCATATAGATCTTCTATTATTTGCTTGTGCGATTAAATAAAAAGATGAAAAAACGACGCAAAATGCAAGTATGAGTGGTACTGCGAAAAGCGCTATGTAATTGAATTTTCCAAATAGAAGCCCCGGGGCTTCTATTCGGGGACAAGGTAGAGAGGCAAAAAGTGCCAATTCTTATTACAAGCCCCGGGGCTTCTACTCGGAAAAACCCGGTAGTAACTTCCATGGGAGTCGAACGACCGCGGTAAATTAACGCGAGTCCTCATGGGGGGAGAAGAATGAATGCCTAATGGTAACAGCAGTGACTGGAGTCATTGAGCAAAAGTATATGATTGGCATTGATGCAGGACGACATGTGGGCGTGGACGCTGTGGCGGGCGAAGATTCCGCTGCCAGCGAACAAGCGGCGCCACGAGTTGGTGTGCAAGGCGACGGATCGTTCGTACAATACTCAACCAGAAACGCCCGTTGGGATCTATAATAAGGACGGCCTGCTGCATAATTGC
Organism: Plectus sambesii; assembly: GCA_002796945.1. Taxonomy (NCBI): domain Eukaryota; kingdom Metazoa; phylum Nematoda; class Chromadorea; order Plectida; family Plectidae; genus Plectus; species Plectus sambesii. The sequence continues at coordinate 38,901 of NIUQ01000683.1, forward strand.
TGGCATCGCATTACAATCGACGTCAAGTAGTCGCTTCTTTTGAGACCTACCCAAAGTTTGTCAGTGGCTTGATGTCAGTGCTTACCTACATATTCCCTCTCCCTAACTATCGCCTTCCAACCGAACCGCATTAGTTTATAGTAACCGATCCTTAATTGTAAAGTATTCAAATTGCTTGTTATTCGTTATTTATTGATACGTGTGAAGATTCATATATAATCTCTTGTATATAGAATGGTTGGATTCGGCCATTAAGATGGATTGCTGGGATATGGACTTTAAGCATCCCTCATTCGACCGCATGTATAAAGACAATGTTGCTTCTGTTGTAAGGCACGCTTGAATAAAGAAGCTTTCGAGAGCCGAATTCTGCAAGATGCCGGTTCCGGGCTGGAAGTGCCCGACCTACACAAAATATTCGCTCGGCTACCTCTACTTCCTTTCCCTTCCCGACCGAAAACTTCCCGAGTATCACACTTACAAGGAAACGAATGCCCATGATCTTTAGAGCGCAGATAATGAATGATCCATTAAGGAAGCGTTTCAAACAGCACCTATACGGCTATTCGCTGATCCTCTGGAATTATACATTCAGCGATCATTTCATAAAACTGTTATACTTACAACTGCTGCAATCAAGGTTAAGGTATGTGCAGTGATTAATCTATAGTGATGTTAAGGTGAAAAAAATTTCCCACGCTTTTAATTGATCAATTGTCGCACCTCGGTAATTTTAGTTGGATCAGTTGTACTTTAGTACAATTTTAGATCGCTGAACTTTGTGAACAGCGAAAAGAATATTTTAAGTAATACCCATGTCTACATACATGTCTTTCATATTGAACGATTAGTCGCATATGTCGCCTGCGTGGGTAGTGGCAAGGAATAATGGGGCGATAAGTGACACCGAAAAGTTGCTCTGCATATGGCTTCTGCTGAAGAACTGGCATGAAATTATTAGAGCAAAAGTGTCGGGGTAAAGACGTGCTAATGGAAGTTACAATAGGGACTAACATGCTGACCAAGTAAGGACAAATATTTATTGAAACAAAGTGTTTATTGTTGTGCCATTGTAAGCCGAGATTTTTTTCGCATTTCCAACACATATCAATTATATCGATCATTATGATGATTCAAACAGTACCGTTCCTGAAGATCCAACGCGCGCGGATAGTCTACTAAAAAAATGAATAAATCAGAGCGCGTGTTTGAGAAAGCAATGAATTGCTTGCTCATCAAATTGGCGTATACAGCGAACCTCAATATTCTCCATCCAGGTCAGTTTGAGGTTACTTTTTTAGATTCACATTTGGGTAGAAAAACTCATAAATATTCTCATTAAGAAAGTTATGGATTTTCAATCATGTATAGGGTGGGCCATAAGAAGACACGTTGAAAGACAACAACTTTGGTAATACGGTTTTGCATCTTGTAGAGCTCTTTTTAACTTTGATTTTCTCTTAGAATATTTTAAACTGGTCAATTTTTCGTCCTTTAATGACAACTTTAAAAAATGCGAGATTTCGCACATAACGGGCGAGCCAGAAAGAATTGCGGTCTCAGTATTTTTCAATTATGGCAGTCAGTTTTGATCGGTTTGACTTGCGGTTTTTAAAAAAAAAGGTTCCCCATAGAACTTTGAATAAAACTCTTTCATTGATTAAAATTAAATGTCAATGTCCCCTTCTTCAGATAGTCCAAAATTAAGATCTTAAAGAATTTGTTTTATCAAAAAAATTGTCGATGATCCGGTGAAACTCATCCGTGATTTAAACGGCGCCTTAGATCTCTGAACATTCAGTTGTTTGTGCCATATGATAGATTGAACTAGCTCTATTCAGCTCTTGACATCCACTAGTCGTCTCCATGCAGCTTATTCTGAGGAGGTATTTGCGAGGAAAAAACTAAAACTGCGCCCTATAAATACTCAAAACGCGCCCTATGTTTGATGTTTTCAGTAAGTTAAGGTCAAACATAGGGCGCGTTTAAATTGTTGTCTTATTTGCGAAATAAAGCGCCAGTTGGAACGAAAACGGTTTGTGTCTGCTCGAAAGTGAATTGTACGTCTTTACTTGACGAATCAGAAAAGACTGGACCATCTTCTTGTAAGGATGAAGATAGAGGTCATCTCTGAGGAAGGAGCAAATGCTTCGACTGGAAATATCCAGTTCACAGGCCGACTTTCAAACAGACACATGTCATTTTCGTTTAAATCGATTGTCGTTCTTTTGTAGGCTTCCCTTGGAACTAGGTATGCGCTGACGTCTGGAAGAAGTCGACAGTTGAATAGAACTAGTTCTACTGATCATTTCGCATCAACGTTTGAATGTTCGAAGGTACAAAGCACCGTGTAAATCTCGAAAGATCTCCGCGTGACAATCGCCATTTTTTGCGCTAAGAAATGAACAATCTATGAAGGTGTTCACTTTTGACTATCTGAAGAAGGGGTCATTAATATTCGTACTTAATAAATGATAGTGTTTTATTTAAAATTCAACGAGGAATCTTTTAAAAATCGCAAGTCAAGCTAATCGGCCATCCATAGACTCAGTTCACCTGTCCAACTTAATAGATTGGCAAAAACGCGAAAGTATTATGAAGAGAGAGACTCTCACGCGGCGAGTCGTAAATTTGTGACCTGTCACGCCGCGCTCTGGAGACAATAGGTTTTCTCTCCGGTGGTAGGTTGTAAAACAGTTACGAGCAAGCAAAAGAGGTCGAGGGCAAAAATGCTTCACATGAGTAAATATGAATATCGCGGCACTAGAAGCGGAAGCGCGAGTGCTTCGAAGCCAATCCGATAGCGTACAATTGTCTGAAGAAGGTCCCTTAGTCGTTTTCAATTTCCTCAGTGAAATTGGACTGATTGCTAGCAAACTGTTATGTGACAAATGCATGCCAATCGATGTCCTCCCCGGACAAGGCGAGTTACAGATATGCAAGAGGTCAACGAGGACGGGGAAGTAATCTGGCGGTGCAACGGTAGAGTTCGTCACAAATGAACAATTTATCACCATGCGACTTCTTCACTTAGGAAGGAGACACAAGCATTAATAGACGAAACAGTTACTCTAGGGGCAAATAAAATGGGAAGGGTGGCAAGCAAACATCAAATTGTAATAAGAATACAATGGGGCGGTTTCACATCGCGTACTTTAGCTAAAGTCGGACTAAGCGCAATAAAAAAGGATAGGCCTTAAGTCCGACTTTAGCTAAAGTACGCGATGTGAAACCCACCCAATAACCTCTATCGGATTTCATAACTAAAACAGTATTAAACTGCACAGTTGATAACAGCGACCTTTACAACAGCGAAATTTAATTTTTGTTCTTAATAACAGCTTCAACAAACCTCTTTGAAAGTGTCAACACCCATTGCATCCAGATATGCGAAGCAAGAGCAGTCGATAATTAACCATTCGATCTTTGCGGTCGGCTTTGACCAGGTATTTAACTAAAAGACACAGTAATAACTTCAGAAAACGATTAATTGCAAACGTTTTCTTAAATAATTCATCGCCACTGCCGAATCATGCTCGGGCAAGAAATTTCGTCATTACTGCTTTCAAATGGAACGCAGTTTTGTCGAAACTGAACGCAAAATAAACCAATCACACAACACGACAGTGCAAATCGCACCTCCTTTGCAGGTCGGACATCCACTCCGTATCCATTTTCATGCTTGACGACAAAATGTACACTGCCTCCGCTGCTGGCACTGGCCTTTGTTCTGGCTGCAGCAATACTGTCGTCAATCACAGTTTGAACCGCTTGCTTGAATAGTTCAACATTTGCGAAATTAAGCTGTGTTGCGAAGCGCAGGACGCGCACACCGATAAGCTGCTCGGCTGAACCATATCTGCAGCACAGTGGGTTGATGGAACCAATGAAAAGATAATATACTATGAA
>NIUQ01000684.1:0-43314 GCA_002796945.1 Plectus sambesii
AGCCAGGAAAAGCTGTATGGGATTGAGAATCTTCGTATTTCGATTTTCCTTGCTTATGACGACTGAAGAGAGTTGAAGGTTCGTGTCGGGCGAACGACCTGGCGGTAGGAGAACAACTTGCCTTTCAGCGGATCTGATCTGAAATTTTAATAATCCATTGGAATCTATTGTTCAAGCTGTTAAAAGTGCCTTACTGGTTCAGTAAGTACGGTAGGCGCTGCTGACGACGAAAATGACGCGTCTTCGGGCGAGTCAGGTAGCAGCGTCATTCTAATAGACAACGCCTTTGATTGCAACGATTGACTTTGGTCCCCAACAGCGACAACTTTGGAGGAGAGTTGCATGCCAGTCGACCCTGTTTTTTCCATGAGCTGGCGTCTTCGCGATTCGAGTGTGTCTTCATTAGCGTTTTTCATGAGCTGAGAAGCATGGGGAGGTGGCGGCGATGATCGAGGTGAAGGAGTATCCCTTTCTTCCCTGTCTTCTCTGTCTTCCCTGTCCTCTGAGCTTTCTCGTCGACGTTTCGAGTTCGGCGATCGTATGTCGGAATCGCTCACGTCTTCTGGTGATTCCGAGTTATTGCGCGCTTTCTTTTTGTGCTTCTTTTGCTTTTTCGCTTTCTTCGCCACTTCCGGGCTTGGCGATCTGTGTTCAGGCGAATCGCGACCGCCCCGTTGCGACTGAGGCGTGCGATCAACGGAACGAGTACGTGGCGTCGATAAGTCCGATGGTGCTGGACTTCGACTTCGAGTGCGACTTCTATGTCTGCTTCAAAGTGACAATATTAAGAACAGGGAAAAGACTGATTGAGAGTGATATATTCTCACGGCGATCGCATTCTGGGTCGGTTGTAAGAGTCATGCCGGTGCTGTAGAAGAGGAGGGCGTCCACGATTATAGAAACCGCGACCTCGAGAGAAATTGCTGTCGCCGTAACTGTGGGGAAAGCTGCCACGTCCTCTGTAAGGCATGAATCGACCGCCTCTGCTGCGAATGGGCGGTGGCGGCGGCAAACTGCCTGCAAGAATAGCTCGAAGTTTGCAGCGTAAGCATCACTCTGACTGACCACGCTTTTGATGATAAGAAACGTAGCGACGAACGTCTCGATACCATTGAAAGGAGACTCGGTGACCGAGTACGTTTGTTTCGTTGAAGCTGAAAGTGGCTCAATTAACGATCGCAGAGCGACCATGCTTACCGCTCCATGCAGTCTCTAGCCGCGTCCTTTTCGTCAAAACGGAGAGCGACGAATAATTTACTTCCATCGGGCGATTGCTTCACAAAGTCAAATGCACAGCGGCCCACTTGGTCATTGAAAAAGTCTCTATAATATAGGCTACCTTGCGTCGTTATTGAAGCGCTATAAAGCTAACCTGATTCTGTCTGTTAGCATATTAGCTGGAAATCCTCGAATGAATATTGCATGTCGACTTTCGGGAATATCACTCTGATCGATAGGTACATAGCCACCCATGATGCGCGCCTTGAACTTGTTAGAGTGTGGAAGGGGTAGGATGTTGTTGGTGTGGGACGAGCGGATGAACAAAATGCGATACTCACCTATGCAGCAGGCTAAGCCGCACGACCAATGCCAAGCGTATGAGACCAGCAGTCGTTTACGCACGTTGTACGCCGCTATCAAGCACTCGTTCAAACGCCAAAGTGTCCGAAGATATTTGCTTCGCAGCGTCTCGCAACTTGCCACGCAATGTGCGTCAAAGATAGTGGTTGTTCAGACACAGTCAATACTCGTCAACACTATTCGTAATAGGGAGGCTTTCTTTGCAAACTTTCGAAGCTTTCGACGCTGTGCAATCACTATGCGTCAGCCTCGCGGTCGATGAGGCGAAACGAACGAAAAGTCCTAACAATGCAATATTTTCAACAACTCTTTTTTTCACAATTTATTTATGCGTTTCAATGGCGTGTCAGAAAGTGCTTATCTGCGCATGTTAATACCTCACCCCTCTGTTAAAAAAGTGTCCCGTTGTTATGAAGCCGCAGTAGCGATCATGCGATTCGTTGCACTAAAATAAACCACTCTATTTTAATTGAGCGATGCTTTTTACCGAAATAGCTACAAATAAGCAGCAGTCAATGATATTGATTCTCAAAACCGGGCATCGACTATTTTGTTCTGAACCACTTCATTTTGAACAATTTGGAGACTTGTTTATCGGAGAGGTGATGAAGAAAAACATGCTAGTTGAAGGCCCAAAAAAGACATTACTTCTCAGCGTATTCGAAAGACGTTGATGTTCCTATAATGTTAGCTGTCGCTTGGCAGCAACGCTCGCGGCAATTTGTCACGATTCAAGCCATAGTGACGCCATCGCAAGCGTTCTATGAACTTTTACACTGCAAAGCTGGAGCAATTAAGACAATGAGATAGGGGACTATGATAAATTAAACGCATTGCATACATTTTCATCAAAATAAAAATGTCAGTATGTCATGTTAGCCAGCTGAGAAAAGCTGCACATGTTTGTCGGCGGGTTGCACATTAGCAGCGACACAATTTCTGACAACTACTGTGTTGATCGATTCAACTCGTGAATAGACTGCATCGTCTGGCCGGATGTAATTATATTTTCTCTGCTGGGCCAAATATTTATTTTGTATTATCAGCCTCTGTCGCAGTCGGTGTTCATCCTACTGAATACACTACAATTGCATTATGAAAAATTCGATGAGAGTAAAGCGGTCTGCTCATCTACGACGTGCATTTCGTTTTCATGCGCGAGCTGTTTGAGCAAAATGCAACCGCATGTTTCTTTCCAACAAAGATGGAAGACTGCTCATCAACCCGATGTATTCATACTTCATTTGATGTATTCATAGCGCGCCGCGTTAGGCGTCATTATTTACAGCTATACTTGGACGTACATGCGCGCGATATCGCAGCGCTGTTGTTGATGAAATAAAGCAATTCATAGAGGTGCCGCAATCCGAAACCTTCTTTGCAGGTGGCTTCGTGAGAGCTGAAAACAAAACTGCTAGTGGTTTGGCTCGCCGCCCGCTGAGCAATCGACAACCAAGCAAGTTGGCGGCTGGCCGAGCGCCGCGATAAGAAGTGAAGCACCACTCCCACACCGGCTCGATCGGTAGGTGCGCCGGCGCAACCGGCTCGCTCATCGCGGCAGCTGTCGAAATCGTCGGCTCGCGTACGCTCTAATCCAGATCACTACTCCGCTCGTTGTGTCTGTCGTTTGGCAGTCAACTATATTATGTTTTTAGTGCAAATATTGGCCCGTTTCCATGACAAATGTCCTAGCGGGCGCTCGTTTATCATCCACAAAAAAACCAATAGTATAGACTATGACATTTATAGTCCTGCTTCGACGACGATATTGTGCGTGCGCATTGCAACTGTAGCTGCGTGTTTTGTCCGATTGATTAAGAGTCTGACTGAGTGTGTGTGTGATTGCTTGCCTTCTTAGTGGACAGATGTGCTTTGGCTCAGTTATTGGGTGTGCTAGGTTGAGCGAGCCCGATGTTAATAACTCGGTCTTATCTGACAGCGTCGGTACGATTGATTTATGCACTCAAAACGAGTCGCTAACGAATGTGAGAGCAGTCGTAGCTGTGACAGTTCCCTGCTCATGCTTCCTGTAGCTGTGCTATAGTGAATGAAGTTGTTTGCTTTCCTCAAGCATTTGTCGAGCGCCATAGTCTGAGAAATCGAAGCCAGTGAGTATGTAGCCGAGTGCACTTCTAACCTAAGTGTTCTAATTATTACCTCCGTGCGCGGGTCCGGGAAACGGGCGGTCTGTTGACGACCGACATAACCTCGATCGACCGCAATTTCGCGACGGCTCGTAGCAAATACGGCAGCGTCACGCTCGGATTAGGTCGTTTCGGCGGACTTAAAAAATATGCGACGTCGTTGTCTCTCTCATTGAATAGAGGCGCGAGTGTGCAAGGCGCTAAGTTACGCCGCTGCTTCGACGTACGCGCAACGTCATGGGTGATAATAGCTGACGAGGCCCGACGGACAAATGACATTTGTGCCAACCGGAACTTGTCGCCCGTCGCCCAATGTGCTCTAACGACCTCGCTCTTGTGGGCGCCGCTCGTTCAGGAGCGGCACAACTCCGAGCAATACCACCGTCGTCGCTCGCCAGTAGCTTAATAAATGCGAAGCGGCCTAAAGAGCCAGTCGCGACGTACGTCCGCCTACATCATCCACCTCTTCTCACATCGGTCGCAACTTTGCGTCGGCGACAGTGCTGCGAGCGGCCAGCGTGAATTGCTCCCCGGTGGTCGACGGATGGCTCGGTCGGCGGCGCGTTCGCCGCTTATTTTGCCCAGTTCCCGATTGCGACTGCTGCGACCGTTGCTCAGCGCCTCCAAGTCGGCTCAGTAGCGCATCGTCGTAGACGCCGCCTGTTCGCTGCCGCTCGCTGACGCTTAGTCGTCGGCGGGCCGTGCTAAGCCCCAGATTGTCCTCTTGCACCTTCTTCGATGGCCGACCGCAGCGAAGTAAGCTAGCAGGAAATGTGCTTGTTGTGGGTGTTTTTTGGCGGTGTTCCAGCCGCTCTTCCCGCATGACGTTTTTGCTCAGACAACAGCTTGCCATGGTTTTTCTTGTTGGCTGTCTGTCGACGATGATTGGACGCTTGACTGATTGATGATTTGCATTGGGCGCTAAATGTTTTTGCTGGTACGCGTCTGCGCGGCGTTTCATACGATCATAGCCGCACCAGATCGATCGAGTGCGCACAAGGCGGTCGTTTGGCGTCGCATTTTGCAAAGGAGATTACTTACTGCCTTGTCTGTGCGATCAATCGGTGCAGATGGTAAGTCTGACCACCTGCCGCTTGGCGACTGGAAACTTGTTCCAATCTTACATACTTGAGTGAGTGAGTGTGAGGAACCGTTGAAGATGAGTAGGGACGCGTCGGGCATGTGTTGTGGCGTTTGCCGTAATCGAGTCCGAACGGAAGAGCTGGTCAATTGTCGACGGACCGACCCGTTCTAGACACGACAGCCGCCAACGATAGTGGTAAGCGGCTGCGCAAGTGGATCATCGCTGAGCTCGGTCGAGTCGATCAGCCAATTGAAACAGCGGCTACAGCAACATCGCTCGCGACCGCAGCTCAAGTACCGCCCGCGCAAGTGCAACAGCTCCGATCCCGTGCTCACTAGCGAGGCGGAAAGCCGAAGGTTGGCCGCACTTTGTCTCTTCGCCAGCAGCATGGACCCTGAACGAGGCGAGATCAGGTACTAACTCATTCTTCCCTCTACGCGGTTACGACTATGGGAACAATACGTCCGCGTAGCTCTCTCTCTCTCTCTCTTTCTCTCTTTACGATCGCACTGACTAAACCTAAATATCGTCATCATTTAGCTCGTTCCGCGCGCGTTACTTTAGCCTTGGCCAAAAGCCCAACGATGACGCACGCATGTGCAAGCATGTTATTATCAATTCAAAATTAATTCTTGATTTATGGGGCGCGTGGACGTCGTGCGGACAAAAGCGGTCGAGTTCTAATAATTTATGTGATTTAGCGCAAAATTGCAAGTCTGTTATTGATTGCTGCTAGCGTTGCGGTATTTTTTACGAATGCGCCGCCATCATATTTTTGATTCTTTTACATATTTAATGATTTCAGTTGGCGGCGAGATGAACGGTGAGTCGCCGAGGCGTGGTTTCTTCAGCGACTTCCGTCCTCGATCTAAAAGCGACTGTCGGTGAGTCATTTGTTGCGATAGTCTCCAGGTACGAGAGAGAGCGACGGAGAACGAAGTTTGGCTGATCAAGCACGCGTCGTCGACTGGCTTCTTCAGTAAGGGGAGAGGGGGGGAAAGAACGCGTGACGAAGAGCAGTTTGATTGACGTTGGACGAAACGTGAGTCGTCGATTAACGTGGCCGAACGGGCTTGTGACTGTGATGAATTATGCATTGGCGATGAAGGCATGAATCGGTTATTTGGCCGGCGGGCATCGAGAAGACGGATGCAAATTGCTGTTTCAGCAAAACGCCTGTGCAGCGGCGGTCGCCAGCAATCGCCTCGGTGAACGAAGAGAGCGAGTGGACGGCAGACGCGACAGGTGCGCTTGTCTCCTCTTCCGCTCTTCTTGCGCTTTCGATTATCAGCGATGCGCTTATTTGATAAATCGCGCCTAAAGGGGTGTGGGGCGGTTGGTGGGAAGGCGCGGCGGCCGCGTTGGAAACGGCCGCGGTCGGCCGGTTAATTTGTATGGGCACGCGTCAGTAGGAGCAGGGCGCCATTTGTCGTTACTGCTCGCGCGTTCGCTTGTATGGTAATGGCAGTCGTGCGCATTTGAACGTTCCCAGCCGCACCGCCCGACCGCCGCCTATAAAAGCCATTGTGACATTGTTGCCTCACCGAGTCCGGTCGGCCGACGGCATGTCGACTGCTGATCGAGTTGCGCGCGCCCGTCACTTGAGCGCCGTCGAGCATCGACTCATAAATGGCAAGCCTTGTCTATGTGCGTGTGTGTGCGTCCGCTTATTTCCCTGCGCCTCTTCCATTGGACCTATCCTTTTTCGTCGGCTGATTCATTACCGCGCCAACGAGATGAACGCGCCTGTTGCAGGTCATTTGCCGGGAATTAGTGCGACAATGCAGCACCGCGGCAAGTCGGAACAACGCCAGCCTCTCTTCGTGGATACGCAGCTGGCGAATCGCGCGAATGTTCACGACAAGCGACGCAGTCCAGTGGCTCAAGTGGTTGATTTCGTCAAGGGACGGTCACGCACGCAGAGTTCATCGGTCAGTTGAATGGGGGGATTTGTTTGTGCGTGTGTGGGCGGTATTTTGACGTTGGAAGAGAATGGATGATCTGATGAGCGGAGTTAGCCACGTTGGTGGAGGGTAACAGTTGCGGGCGCTGGCGTGGCGATCGGAGTGGGTCGGCGGTGGCGTTTCGGCGAGCGAAGAGGAAGCGCGCCTCGGGATGAGCACTGACTGATATATCGACCGCACGAACGTAAGACAGCGCAGGACCAACTGCTCGGGCGGGCTCCGTTTTCGCCAAAGTGTTTAGTAGGCGACCGGCCGCAATATTCGATTGCGGAGACGGAAACGGACGCGGGTCGGCGAGTCGGCGAGTCGGTCCATGGCATTATTAGCGGAAGGAATCGGCTCCACGACTTAACCCGTTCGTCTGTCCTTCCCTCCGTCTTCGCCGCCGACGCCGACGCCGGGCGCCGACTCGGTCGCCGCCCTCCTCAGCGCTGTGATTTTCTCTCTCTCGCACACATGTGACTTGGTGTTCATCGCGGTCCATCCAGTGCGGTCTTAGATCGGCTCAAAGACGCCCGAAATGAAGCGCGAAAAGAACCGCCTACTGGCGCCGCCACGAAGAAAAGTATCGAGCCCCGCTCGTATTATCTCGGTACGCTGTTGTCCGTCAGTTTCATCCGTCGCCGTCGTCGCATCCATCCTATTGCGCGCCTTTTTGCTTGCCGTCTTTGCTCACTCCCTTTCTCCCGCTATAGATAGCTATGATCGAATTCGATTTGGTCGTCGGCGATTTGCGCGTTTGCGTGCGACGAGGCCAACCGACGATGACGACGACGACGACACGAGACGGAAATTAAATAAGGAATCGTGCGTTAGATTCTTTTGGCGTAATTGCTCTGACGCCCGAACTGTATTGCGCGCAGCTTGCGATGTGTCTATCCACGATGTTCCTTTGTGCGTCATATGTAGCTGAATGGTCTCCGTTGAAAGGTGACTGATTTGATTGATGATTTCAGGCGGCGGGGTCGGCCATCCACCAGCGCGTCATGTCGGGTCCGAACGAGGGCCTCTTCGGTTCGTGTAAGTTGCTTTTAGCAAATTAGCCGCTTTATGTATGGGGGGTAGTCATGCCACACGCGGCGCGTGTTGTGAGTCGTAGTCACTTCGTCACAGCCCCGCGGGAGAAATACGCGCAGAATGGCAAGATACGCGGGCAGATTTACGACGCCCTTTAGTTGCCCTTAATTGTCGTTTGGCAGCGTGCCAAATTTCTTAGTCGCTGGTCGCATCCATGCGTTGCACACCAACAAAGCAATCATTGCGGTTTCGGCCTCGGCGTACGTGCGGTACGCGCGGCTCGTTGGAGTGGCGGGGAGATCGATGGGCGTCGTCGAGGGAGTGATAGGGCGAGCACGTGGATGACGGAGAATATATTTTGAGGGAGAAAGCAAACGAGCAATGAAGCAAGCAAGCAAGCGGGCGCATGCGGGCGGGGTGGGCAAGCGGACACGACACGCATAAAGTGGCCAATACCGCGCTTGACTGGGCGTGTGGCGCGCGTCGACTGCTGCTCGGTTGTTGCCAGCTCGGCGCTCGTGTCCGTGCTCGGCGACTGCTTGGCACGCGCGACAGTCGCGGCGGCGACAGGTGGTCAGCTTGCCGCCGCAGCCTGCATTATTCATTACGTGTGCGCTCTCGACCCGATCGTCCCTCTTATATTGCCCCTTTCCTGGCGTGACTTGGTGTCGAGGCGCGTGGGCATGTCGTCGTCCACCGCCGTCCGACAGCCCTCCTCGACCGCTTCGATCACCGGGCTCAAACTCAAATGGAAGTCGTTCGACTCCGATCAGCCGACACTATCCAATGAACGCAAAGCTTACGGTCCGCCGCACAATCGTCCTACCTTTTCCCTCTCTCTCTATATATCACCCATTTATAATTGTGCCTTTTAGCTCCGCTGCGGAGTCCCGTGTCGAAGACGGTGCCCAACCGCTACAACCGCGCGATCATGATCCAGACGACGCACAATCAGCGTTCGTTGGATTCTGGACTTGATCTCAATTGTTCTCCGCTCAGCAGCGCATTCGTCAGGGAGGTACGTCATGTCTTCTATTTACTGATTGCTATTATACGTGCAAACAACGCAGTGTGCCGATCAACAAAGAACTTCCTCAAATAGCTGACTGAAAATAATCTCCCCCCCCTTCTCATGCCTTTATCCGTCGTCGCCCGTCCTCATCATCTGCACTTCTCATCGCGTGTCGAAGCACCGTCGTCGTTCTTTCATTTCCCTATCGAAACTATCAACGGTTGCGCCTGCAAGTGTCGCGAGATTCAGTTTCTGCAATATTAGGCCGCCGCCGCCGCCAACTTTTCCAACGATCTATCTACTTTTTTTGAATGTGGATCGGATATCGGGATGGACGACGATATTGAGTACTGTTGATTGGAAAGGGATGGGGCGGATCGATGACAAGTGAGTCACAATCAAGGCCGTGCGCTGCTATTTCGTGGACAGATTGACCGGATTGCAATTTCTTGTGCAGCCGCCTCGGGTCGGTCCATGAGTGAGCGCGCGCGCCCGACGGTGCCCGGGCCGGGCGTTTTTGTACGCGCGGCAGGGAAAGCAACTCGCTCGCGCTCACGCTTTTATCATCGGTGGTTGTCGGTCCCGCTGGTTGGCGATGGTCGTCGCCCGCGTTCGCATTGTCGTTATCCGACGCGCCGCCAACTCTGCCGCGGTCGTTGCTGCATCCGTGCGCGGCGCGCTAACGTGCAAGGTGCAAGGTGCAACTCTGCCGCTTGCTCACGCCGGCTCTGACGACGGACGCACGCGCTTTGCGGCGCTCCCGACCGACGCCCATTCCCTCGAGTCGCAGTTCCCTCCGCTGCACAGCAATCGCTGACGTATCTCGATTGATACTGCTTTTTTGCTGTCGTGGCAGATATACAACCGTCGATCGGGCGCTAACAACGCCGCCTGTTTGTTTGCGCAAGAGCCGCATCTGCGCGTGAGCAACGGGCGCTGATCTCTTCCTCGTTGCCTCCACTCTATCCGGCCTCGATGCCTCGTCGTCGGCACGCGCTTTCATCCTTGGCGAAGTTGGATTTAACTTTGCCGCTTCGTAGGTCCAGGGTCTTGGCATCGTCGGCACGCTGCTGACCACTTTGATTAGTCAGGGATGGCGTGTCGGTGGTGCCAGGCGCGTGTTCATGCAATTTTAGCTCATTGCGGCGTGAGATGTTGGTAAGGGACGTAGCGCGAGTTTGTGGGCCGTGTCAGCTGTCGCCCGGACACGCGTTCTTGCAAAGAAACGATCGACGGGTGTAGTAGAGGGGAGAGGCGATCGAGTAGGTCGAGCGAGCCGCTGCGTCCAGCGGGCGGGGGTAGCGGGTAGGGGATCTTGCGACGTACGCCGCCGTGCCTGCTTGGCGCCATGCCAGCGGGTCATGTGATCGCGAACAAGGGCGCCTAAACAGCCGCACTTGGTAGCGCGTGCGAAGACGGCGTTTGCAGGCGGCGAAGACGACGACGGCGCTGCGGCAAGCGGTCCCTCCAGCACGGCGACCGCGTATTGATTTTGCTGTGTGCGCGTTGTGCGTCGGCCGCTTGGCGCGCAGTCGTTGGGCGGCCGGCGAAGACTGCGGCGCGCCATCCATCTATCCGGCTGGTCGGTCGACGCGTGTGTGCATTTGTTCTTTGCGCCACGGCCTCGCCAGGTTCCACACCCGCGCCATCAACCATCTCTGCCGCCAGCTCATTTCCCCTCGTTTACTGCCGGCGGAACTGTCAGCGCGTCAAGAGCGGCGACTCCCCTCGACCCCCCGTGCAGCCGCTCACCGTCGACGTCGACTGCATGGCGAACGTGTCGGCGCCCAACTCGGCCGTCATCAACCACCACCATCAGCATGTACATCATAGAAGCAGCAGCGCGAGTCCGCATACTGCGAATACAGTGACGAGCTTGTCGAGCGATTCTGGTCGCGGGACGGGGTCGGCGAGCGGGTCGATCAACAATATTCCGAGCGTGTACACGACGAACAGCTCGAGAGCGTCGCAGTCCGTCATGATGCTGCTGCCCGTCGCGCGGCTTGCTCACTCCTATGGGTAGACGGGGTTCGGTGCCCGCGGGGGCGACACGGTTGGCCCCCATGGGCCAAGGCATTTACGTCGCTTCTCGTCACGAACACCCCACCGTCTTCGATTTTGAGGATTGGCACACTGCGTTGGACGGAAGTGAGTCGCCTTCATTCAGCTTTTTTCTCTCTTTTTAGAGTTGCGGTTTTAACTCGGCAGATGGCTACGGGCCTGGGCCCGAGATCAACAGAATCATATTCGGTACGTCCGTCGGCTGATCAGCATACGGTTCTCTGCATCGCTGACGGCGGCGCCTGTGCGGCAGCATTACCGACCGACCGACAAAACACTTATTCATTCGCTGACTGTGGTGCATTGCAGAGAGCCAAGACGCCGTTTACACGCTGTTTATGAAAGCGCACAAGTGCTACGACTTGATTCCGACGAGCACGAAGCTGGTCGTTTTCGACACTCAATTGCCGGTACGTCGTACTATTGGCGATGATTACGTGCGGCGCGCGTGGGGTGGCGCGCGGGCTATTGCCAACTGATCGACGCAAGCATTTGTCGAGTTTGCAACAAGTTCCGCCGCCGCCGCTGCCGCGACCATGTGTCCAACGGCTCATCTACATCCGGTTACGCGCCTAGGGATTGAGGGTGTTAGGGGGCTTGTCTGTTCTACTGACGGTTCGGGATGACCGACCCCCTCACGACGACGACGACGATAGGATTGCGCGCACTTCTCGTAGGCGCCTTGACGGACTAGTCGCGTCCGTCGTTACGCCGCCGGTTGAATGGTGGACCATTTATGTGGCGATACGGGGGGATCTACGCATAATTTCTCACCGGTTACGATTGAAAAAGGAATTAGTCACGACATTTATAGGCTTGCCAAAAGCCGCACCATGTGCAAACTTGCCGTGACGTTGCGGTCGGGGAGCTTGTACGTGTGAAAGGCGAAGTCCATCCTTCCCTCATCTGTGGGGAATGTGGCGTAAATTTTTTGTTAGCTGCGCATCGCTGGTTGTCGGCGGCCGGAGGGAGCAGTCGCTTCGGACTGTGATTAGCTTAGCGCAGCGCAGCTAACAACAATTAACGGAACATTTTCCGCGGATGCGGATGAGAGGAGGATTTTACACTGCCATTCATTGTATTTCGTAATCCTAGCTTTAAATTTCGCAATCCTTGCATTCACTAATTTGACGAAATTGCATGGAAAGGTTATGAAATATATGATGCAAGAGTGACGAAATATCATTAATGGCAATGTAAACTAGCGATAATCGCAACGCTAAGAAGCTGAGCGGTTGTAAGTGAGTGGGTTGTTTGGCCCGGACGTTGTTATTGAAGTCGAAAGACGTAACTCGCACGTAAGCGTTATATCTTTCTAGCTGAGCTGGAGCGGGCGCTTCCTCCTAACCGACGATAAATCATTCTTAAACGCTTGGTCGACTTTCGACGCGAGTTGATTGTCGGTCGTCGGTTCGACCCCCGATGCGCGTACATAGGCGCAGGGTGCAGTATGCACGCGAATTGACAAAATGACAACCGGATTATCTTAGAGCGGCGTCCTTGACTAAATTGTTTTGTAATTGTTGGACGGCGATAGTTTTTATCCGCCTTATTAGAACGCGTCGATGAGCGATTAACGTTGCAGGTACGCAAGGCGTTCTTCGCCCTCGTCTACAATGGAGTGCGAGCGGCGCCCCTGTGGGATAGCGCGAAGCAAGAGTTTGTCGGCATGCTCACAATCACCGAGTTTATTCATATTCTGCACAGGTGAGCAATCGAGTCGAACGCGCCCGTCGTTCGCGATCGGCTGTAGCGTTGTTGGGTTGAACGTTGGACGGCCGGAGCGAATGGGAACGTGTGTTTGTACGAATGACGATAGTGGGTTAGAGTGCGTGGCAATGCGTCGTAATGCGTCAGAACGCGTGTGTGAATGGGGCGCCGAAGAAATAGATGAGAGACGGCACTTTCAGGTATTACCGAGCCGACCAGCCGAACAGCGTCAAGGAGCTGGAGGAGCATAAGATCTCTACGTGGAGGGACGTTCTTGAGAAAGACGGTCTTCTCAGACCATTTGTCACTGTCGACCCCGCCGAAAGGTGTGCATCACAGTTTTCTGGTTATCCCTCTCATAGGAACCGCATGAACAATCGCATGATGATTACAGTTTGCACAAGGCTGTCCAGACCCTTTGCGAGCAGAAGGTTCATCGACTGCCTGTCATGGAGCGTATGACCGGCAACGTGTCGTACATCTTGACGCACAAGCGCCTCATCAAGTTTCTCTACCTTTATGTGAGTTAGGCGTATCGAACGCGCGTTCGACGAGCGTTCAAGGAGAAAATAACTTGCAGATTTTCGATCTTCCCCGGCCGTCTTTCATGGAGAAAACGCCGAAAGAGCTGAATATCGGCACGTGGGGTCATATAGTGACGGTATGTGTGGAATGAGGAAATTAGTTTAGAAATAGATATTGAGCCGAGGATTGTTGCAGATTACGCCGTGCACTCCGCTCATCGACGCACTGAAGATTTTTCTAGAAAAACGGGTATCCGCGTTGCCTTTACTCGACCCCGACGGCAAGGTTGGCGTCCCTTTTTCCTCTCCCCCTATCACCCGCTCATTGGTCTTCCTTTCTGCAGGTCGTTGACATCTATTCCAAGTTCGACGTGATCAACTTGGCCGCCGAGAAGGCCTACAACGATCTTAACATTACTGTGCAAGCTGCTCTCAAGCATCGAAGCGACGTACGTCAATCTTTGCTCGAATGCCGCATATTACAAAGATCCCCTCACTCACACACACATCTTTATCCGCATCCTTCAATACAAGCGCATCCTTTTAACTTATTTTTGGCTGTAGAATAATCATTGCAAAAACCGAATTACCTCGAAAATAAGCTCATTTACGGTGGATTTATTATTGCGCTACTTTTGTCTAATGAAATAGAGGAAGCATGAGCGAGCACTTTCCGATAATAGACGCAACGTTTTGATGCATGACGTCGCGCCTGCTAAAGCGCGACCGTTAAAAAACTTGCTCGCAGCAGTTGAAAAAGGCGTCGCATAGTAGATTGGAAAATATCCGGTAGTCGCCGTGCGCGCAATTAAGTCTGGTTTGTTGTCAAAAAATTTTGCGGTTTCACTTTCATAATGGACACAAAAAAATCGCTGTCGAATATTCGATGACTTTACGAAACAATCTATAGCAGCATCTTTTGTGCGCCTTTTGAAATTGAACCCGCGAAAAATTTCAACTACAAATTAATTGCGTGATCGGGGACGACCGGATTTTTTCCAAAGTTACAACATACGACGCCTATTACTATGAACAGGTTTTTGACTCGTTGAATGAGCGCGGTGGCTTTTAGTGGTTCGAAGGCGTGCGGAGCTGTTCGGAGGGCGACAGTCTGATCACTGTAATCGAGTTGATCGTCAAGGCGGAAGTGCACCGACTGATGGTGCTGAACGCCGAACAGAAGATCGTCGGCATTATCTCCCTCTCCGACATTCTTCGTCATCTCGTCCTTGAACCGCCCGCTTCTACCGAAGGTACGCTTTTTCTTTCGCTCTACTTCTTTATTCTTTATCCGTCTCCCTCGTCGGCCCTTCTAAAATCAACCATTTTTTTCTGAACATTCTTCGCGCATCCCCACCGATTGTACGAGGGACGTTCAAAAAAAGTGTAGTACATTTTTAAATCGATAGTTTGTCTCGGTTACCTCATATAGAGAAGGCCTGCAAAGCTGAAAGAGAATGAACTAATCTTTGATGATAGATGGTGACTAAATTGAAATAACTGGTTATCGTTGTGTGATGGCGCTGTTTTGATGAAAGTTTTTGAACGCCTCTCGTATTTGCAGCCCACGGGTCTTCTCGTGTTATTCTCTTCTCTATTTACAAAATATTTTCCTGATTAGCGTCTATTCAGATCAGTTTAGATCGATCGATTACTCGGTGGTGACAATCTGAAACTAAATCTTTCTCATTATATGTTTGCTCTTCTATCTCTTTTCAATTAGCTATATGTACTCCACACTGGAATATTGTGGACATTTTTTCTCCTCAATGGACGAAAGTGAGAGCTGAATCAGCCGAATCGCTTCAAAAGTTTATATCAGTATATTACACGCATAAATTAAGAATTGGTTATGGTGTCTCGCCACGAAAGCGATGGCTTGAGGAGCTTATCTGGGCCGGCTACTCTTTAGCTTACTGTATCCATTCTTACTGATTGAAAACTATGTTAAACTATAATTTATAGTTAACAAAGTTTTTGACATTGAATGTATCATTTCAGATGCCGACTCTAATGCCGGAGACAGCTAGCGGGTGGCCGGAGCGACGATCGATTGGTCGACGACTGCCTGATCGTCAGGTTTACTCATTCAGCCACCGACCGCTGCCCCGACTGTAACTGTTCTGCCGGAAGTTCTATACATTTTGCGTCGTGTTCCTTAATCGATAGTGATTCGTAGAGTATTTGCATTATCGACGGATCCATATTTGTTGCGAAGGCGGGTTAGAGTCTCCAGGACGTTAGGAGACGGGGATCCGTAGATTTTTGTTTGACTGTTTGTTGCGCGTGCGTGTCAATTTGCGAATTAGGACTGATTTGCTCCGTGCAGTGGGTGGAATGCTTTGAACCAACAACCGATCGACTTACCATTCGTAATGTGTGCACATTATTGAATAGTGGAAATAGTTCTTGTCATTCATTACTTTCCTCTTTATCATCTCCTGCGATTCGCACTCGCCCCTTCTTGCTTCCATCGTCAAGACTCAACTTTTCTGTTGGACAATTTGCTTTCGTTTCCACGCCGTTGTCTTCTTCTTTAATTTCGCTCGCAAACACCTCTGTTATGTTGTTATTTTTTGTTCATTCTGGAGAAAACGAGAGTTCGCAATGTCTTGCTAATGGTTGAATGGTTTTGGCGAAAGGCGCAGTTCTGTGATATTTGCTGGAAATGGCGACTATAATATTGCGGTTGATGGGTTGGGCGGAAATTTGTAGGAGTACCGTAGGCGCGCTGATTACTCCGTACGTGCTGCTCTCTCTCTCTTCACTCTTTCTCTCCCAATTTGTTCATGTTCTTACATTGATCAGGGCTGTACTATAGTGGGTTGATCGTCCGCATACTTTGCGTCGATTTCATACTGCGTACTTATTAAGTCGTACTTAATAAATATCCGTTTGCGTTGCGCCGAGTACCTTAAAAATTGTCCTTAAATTGCGTACGCGATATGAAATCGCCGCGGCGTCCTTCGATTGCTGTATTATATTTTATACCTTGCGCGATACCAGAGTGAAATGGATATGTATTCTGCAGTTGCTGGTAATATGCGACGATTGCTCCAAATGTTTAGCTACGGTAATAGTATTTGGTAGAAGAATTGCTATGAGAGAAGCCGGTCATTGCTTATGTGCGAGTACAACTGTTGATACCGGAAACCCTTATGACTGATGATAAGACGCGAAACGACTGTCGATACGGGCGACAATTGCTGTTTTCAGTTAATGGCGCTTCAGTCGTTCATTCGTTTGCTGTCGTAAGTTCGTTCTCGTTGGGTTCGCGTTGTCTTACTGTATCATAGTGTATCTACCAGACACCTGTGAAGGAACAAATGTTCGAAGAATTAAAGGTTTAATTCGATTCTCGGTGCTGTTAACAATGTTGACACTGCTGCACACTGTTTACAATGGGGAGGGGAGAGAGAAGCGTCATTATACGAAGCTTGGCTGTGTCAGAGTGATTCGTGTTCGATCCTTTCGGCACACCAGCACTTGGGGATTTGCTCAAAGGCTGCACTCATCCGGACTCAACCGTAATAACTATGCCGCTGCTTCGACTGACAAGAGGAGAATTTGCTTTACCTTAATAAAAAAACTTACAAATACACCATAACGTCAATACACAATCACTCAACTGAGAGAAGAGAAACAATAATATTTCATTTGCGCTCAGCAAAGTCGATCGATATCAGAGTACGAAGGGTGCGTGCAGACTTGTGCGCACAGGTCGTGAAGTGCGGCGGGCGGTTCGCAGCGAAGAGATCACTTCCGCACTTTACGGCGATTNGCATAACTGGCAGCCATCAAGCTGAGGTCGTCGCGTTTGCCCTTCTCCTGGTCGCGAACCGTCACGACGCGCTTTTCAATAGCGAGCACGTGACCGCTAATGATCGGGTAGCTGGAGAGAAGCTGAAACCATTCCATGCGTTATGGCGATAACGTCGACAACAACAATTCGTTCACAAACCTTCAGCAGCACTTGCAGACCGTTGCGAACGAGAATGTAGCTGGACGACCCGAGAATGGCAATAAAAGACTGAAAAAGGGATGGATGAAAATGAGAGAAAAATTGAACTGAGAATACGCACCCGCGTCAGACACCGATGCCATTTGAAGCAGAGACTACGGTAGCCGTCGTACGGAACGGCGTCATCGGGGAGGGTCGAATCGACGGCGGTGTTCGGACGGCGCATCTTGGAGAAGAATCCGGGGAAGCCGAAGCACTCCTTGTCGTAGATGGCCTTGTCCGAGTGCCAGCGCATCACGTGCTCCAGCAGGGCGCTGAGGAAGCGGCCGAAAAAGTTTGCCTCGTTCTCCGATAGACCGGCTATCAGCGAGCCGACGTCGAAGAACAGCTGATAATAACATCCCATCCATTAACCTTCACCTTCTAACCAAACCACACAACCACCAACTTACCTTGTCCAAGAAGACTGCCGTAGGAAAGAAGTGTGTTCGTTGAGAGTGGAGCAGCTCGATAAATTTCGCGCAGTAGATGGCGTCCATGTCGGTGAAGATGGCGCGGGGCAGAATGCAAGTCTGCATGAACTGGGTGATTTGGTTGACGCGCGCTCCGGTGGAGGCGAAGTAGCCCTCGCGATCGGTCCTAAACATGTGTTTCACGCGATCCACGTGCTCCATCTGTCGCCGCTTCTCATCGCTCAAGCGGTTCTCCAAGTTCTTCAGTCGCTCCTCTTCCTTCGTTCGCTTCGTCTTGCTCTGCAACGATTACATAAAGGTGTTACTGTTGTCAGAGGCGAACTCGATCGCCTGTCTGTGGAGAACGCAGAATAAATGTTAGTTAGCTACGCCCGACAAGGCAGAGGCTTGTGATGCCAAGCTAACAACAATGTACGATATATTCCTAACAGCAAAAATAAGAGAGGAGTTTCCCATTCAATATTCCATAGTATTCAATAATATGCAATACTGCCCAAAGAGAGTGGAATCGACCTACCAATCCTTCAACGTTGTCTTGCACAATTTGGATGGCCTTTTTGACCTTCTCGATTTCGCGGTCGTACGACGCCACGGGGACGTTCAGGTCGTACATGGTCAGCGACCAGAAGGTGATGAAGAGCGACGGCGACAAGTCGGTCCACATCCCGTCGGGCAGCTCGGCCTTTAGCTTATCCGACAGCTCCCTCGCCAACGAACTGAACGCCGCGTGGTACATGATGTTCTGCAAAACAAATGTCTTGTTACGGTGAAGAGGTAAACAATCGAAGCCGTCATCGCTGTTGGACAGACGCGCATGAAACGAGTAATAAAGAGTCAACTAGCACTCCAACGAGTGTTTAAGGGTTTTCTCGATAGGCAACCTTTCTCTGGGATTCTACTTCCAAAAGTTATAGCTCATTTTTTGCGATTATATATTAGCCTGCGTGACATCGCGTATTTGAGTCCATATCGAACGCAAATCCGTTTTCTTTCAAACTTTTCTTATTTTCTACAGCTACTCAAAAATAGGCCAGGATGAGACGCGTTTTCCCAAATAAAATCCGTTACCTTGCGTTCGATGGAGAGACGACCCTTATCGTCGCGGTCTTTATCGGCGTTTTTGGTCCTCTCATACTTTGCCTGAATCAGTTTCATTTTGACGACAATGCACGCGGCGAGTCGAAGTAATGGTAGAGCTGACGTTGACGGCGCTGATGAAGATCGGTCGAGCGAGGAACATGGCGGCGTCGGGCGCCAGATGGTACTGCGATATGAGCTCCGGCGCCGACGGCATTCGCTTCGAGTAATCGTCCGGTCGGAGATTCGTCGACAGGAAATTGCCAAACTGTACCAACGTATCCTGACACTGAAATATACACTCTGTGATAAATACTCCTTCTTTCACAGTCATTTATACCATTTTCACTTTAACAAGGATGCTTTCCCAATCAAACAAGAACATTTTCAACTTGAAATGATCTGAATAATCTCCTCTTATAATATTTATCATATTTAACGCTATTATATTCTAACTGTTCTTATTTTATGGCACGCCTTGCTGTTAGAGTAGCTATTATTTTTGTCAAGAGAAGTTGGCTCATAGCAGCGGTACTAATATTCGATAAGTAAAAAATCGACCCGATATTAAGATAACATAAATAAGAGAAAAGATGTACCTGATCGAGCATTTGACCGGCGAGTTTCAGCGGGAAGCTTTCGCTTTCCTTGTAGATGATGCAGCCCCTCTGTTGAGCTGTCAAAATACACAACCCGACTACTAAATCCTCCTGGAAAAGCGCTTCGCGCAACCGATTCGTCGCTCTTCGAACGTTCTTCACCTGCCCAAACGATCCGCCCTGAAAAAGGTTTCAATTAAGGACCCCACACACGCCTCTACTGCGAGCAACACTGGTATATGTGGATTCGAAAAGAAAACCGTCAGCGCAGAAATAAACTCAGAAGTGAATTCTATCAGAGATATTGTATACACTAATTCTACTCAAATAAGGACATTTTCTAAACTGTAAATGGCATAAAATGAATAAGACAAGAAAAAATAGATTGAAGCGCACCTCTTGGCGAAGCACATCACCGCCAGCGAGTGCTTCGAGCTGCTCGATCGTCAGGGCCGACGTGGTTTCGATGCCGGACATGTTCTGAATGACTTCTCGCAGAACGAGCAAGTCGAAGCTAAAAGGCGAATAAATCGCCGCTCGAGAACACGCGATAAAAAGCCAAAAAAAGCAACCTTTTGCCATTCTTAAGCTGATTGGCGACATATTGCAGAACGCCGGTCAGTTCCATATTGTACTTTTTGAAGGCGGTGCCGACGAAGGTGGCGAGACTCTGAAGCCAAGGGCTGAGAGTGCCGTCGCTAGCCTTGAGCTGCTGCTTATCCGGCGACGCCAAGTGCTCGATGATGCAATCTGAGTGGTGAAAATTAATCAAATATTCCTCAATCTCATCTATTCGTCCTCCAGTACTCACATGATAGAACGTCAAACTCCAGGAATGTCAGGAAGCGGACCGATTCCACCACCGGCCCAATCAGATTCTCGAATGTCTGGATCTGGTTCAGCAAGTAATCGAACACTACCGCCGGGTGTGTGTGGCTCAGCTTGCCGATTTGACGACCAATGATCTTTGTCGTCTCTTTGCTCAGGCGCCTGCAAAACCCACCAAGTAAGGCGCCGAAAGTACACCACAAATTTGTGTAACGCAAAAGTTAAAGAATATAGGATGCATTCAGGGCAATTTTGGACCATGTTCACCAATCTTCAGATTACGACCCACCATAAACAGATTCAACTAGCTGCTCTATATTTAATAGCTCATAATCTTGAGATTAAAAAGATAACATATCTCGACGTATGAGAATATGGCCACTAATAAATAACAAGCTCTGCGCAGAGTTGAGAAATTACCAAAAAGCATGTTTAAGTCAAAAGTGACCACTTCACAAGGGAAATAAGCGTACTTGACAACGTATCGAGTCTTGCCGACGACCCGACCGCGCCTCAGCAGCAGGCCGGGGTGGCGAAGTGTGTGAGTGCTCTTCCATCGCCCGTAAAATCGGTAGCGCAGCGTGTACGGGAACTGCGACAGCAACAACCACAACTCGTCGGCCAACGCCGAATTTCCGTCGGCCAAAGTCAACGATGGCACGAGCACTTCATCGCACAAATCGATCAGTAATGGACTGACTGAAAGTTATATCATAAGACGCTTCAAGGAAAGAAGATTAAAGAGAACAGCTTTGTGATAGTATTTAGACTAGCAATAGTGAAAGGCTTTCGATATATTTTTAAATAACCTCATCCACGAGTACTGCATTAATAGGAAATTAATACGTGATGTACAAAGACAGAATACTCCAAATATGTCAACGTCAAGTACGTGAAGCAAGATGTTTTGGAATCAATCGTACATCAACCCTTTTACAAAGAATTGAAAGAAACCAAAATGATACACAAACTACTTCGACTGCTATGAACTTACTGCGTTCGAATTCAGCCAAATCGGGGTCGACGACAGACCCGTCGTTGCCGTCCTTCAAGCTGTTCTTCTCAAAAACCGCTTTCTCCAGGAAAAACGCCGACACCAGCCGGATTAATTTGGTCATGACTAAAGGCCGATACGCCATATTCGGACCTAAATAGCCGAGCACCGGCAAGAGGTTGTCGGCCAAGTCCTTCCAAGATGTCGCCTATATCAGAGGTGATAAGTGAGTGAACGTTCAGCAAACGGCACAAACCGAAGCGAAAGTTGTCGCTCCTCGAGCAAGGTGCAGACGACGCTTGGAAGTGCTTCTTCGAGGTAGATCTGCACACGCCTGCTGATCTTGGCACTTTCTGTAACATTTTCAATCAATGTCCATTCAATATAGTCAAGAAAGTCGAAATAGCGCCTACTCTCGATAAAGACCTTCGATCGCGGCGCCAATCATGTCTATGATGGCAGTAGCGATGCGACGTCTGCAAACAGTACAATCGCGTTAGAGCAGGATCGGCGATGAAAAAACGGTCAAATGATCAGTTCTTACGAAGAGTTGACGGCGTAATATTCGGGCAGCCGGTCGAGCATCTGCTTCGCCAGCGTCCAGTCGCCGATTTCGAGCAGAGCGCAAGTGAGACCGAGTTTTTGGTTCTCTGCCAAGGTGTCCGTCTACAATCAATCCGAATTAGTTCTTTCAGCAATATGAAAGTGTGGATATGGGTGATTGAGCTAGTCGAGGCCAAATGAAAAGTGAACAAGTTAGCTGTCAACTTACATCGTCATCGTCATCGGCGTCGTGGTTGGCGGTGACGACGGCGAATGCCGTGCCCGACGGAGGCGCCACATCGCCGTTCGGTGCCGCCGGTTCGGCAACTGCCGCTGAAGACACAACTTCGGCCTTTTTCGCGCGCTTGCTCGCCTCCTCCATCCGCTTCTTGTGGTCGTTCATCAAATCGTCTAATTTCGGAGTCAGCTAAATTCACCAAATTCGTTTCATTTGTTTCTATGGCAAAACACTCCAACGCTTCGCAGTAACAGACGCATTTTGACTAACTGAATAATAATGACAAAATTAAACGCCAAAACTTACGTAAGAGCACAGAGAATGGAGATCTAGTAGGTTTTGGTGACACAATAATCCGGCCACCTTGTACAATGAGTCTGGCGTGCGAGACACTGTCTTGCCCTGAGAAAGAATATTTAGAATAATATGATCATGATAAATAGGTTGTAGCTGACATGGTAGAAGGTGAACTTGAAGCCAAGGATGTGGCAAACGTCCTCTTTGCTCGCCTTAAACTCTTTCAACAGGGCGCAGAAGAAAGTCGACCGCTCCGGACAGCATTCAAAACATTCCAGAATGATGTCCAGCACACGATTAGGATCCAGATTGAATTGTCCTGAAACAACGTATTATTGCTTCGTCAGCTATCACTCCTGTCTTACCAATCAAACAGCGAACTCTGCCCAACGCGATGGCTGCGCCGAGGTTATCATTGAAATCGGTTAGCTCCGTCAACAATTTCGCATATCCTTCGCTCTCCTCCCGCAGCAGATTGAACTTTAGCTGTTTGTAGCTGCAATTTGACGGAAGTGTTGATATAATACACAAAATACGACATCTCCACTCTGCTTACAACAATCGAGTTTTTGTTTTCACCAGACGCGACTTTGTGCTCGTATCCGAGGCGCCAACGGCGTCCAGTTCCAATTTCAGTACATCATCGGGGAGTAGCGATCCGCTGACTAGTGTGACCAGCGCTTCCAGACGCTTCCTTCCACTGCCTGCCGCATCAACCAACTCCGCTTCGGCATCGACCACTTGCAATACATCAAGCAAAAGAGATGGAGTCTCTGCATTCTGCTGCTGAAATATCATAACACTCATACTTCCAGAAATTCATCCATTTAGTTCATCTATTATTCAAAATTTCATTTATTGTTCTGGAATGAACAACTTCAGCTATACAACTTAATAGTGGACAGAGTTTTTCACTGTCTTCACTATTCTCTTTCGATTTAATGCGAATCGCATCAAACGTACCGTCAATTCCTTCAGCTGCGTGGCAACCACGTCGGGCTTCAGCGAACCATTGATAACATCTCGACACAGCCGCAACAGTTTAAAATGTGGCGACTGCATTTTTGACTCAATCAGTGATCAATCTAAGCTAAGTTATCATCAAGAAACTCATCTGACGGACACTGAGCCAAATTTCCGTACACAGCGTGGACGATGTTTCCATTTGATATTGTTTACTGTAACTTCTGGCGCAAACGCAAAGCAAGGGACGGTCGAGCAAGCGTTCGCTTTGAGACACCAACTGCCTCATTGATGGCCTTTTTTTACTTGAAAATACTAAAAAGTAAACATGTGCGCTTTCACTTAAAGTAAACGTGGCAGCTTGAAAATTAAAGTCGATATCTTTCATTAATAATTGAGTCAAAAATTTGTATTGTACAAAAAAATGTTTACTCATATGAACGATTCAGTTGAAAGCAACAATAGGAAGAAGGGAATTAGTGACATGATGATGATATAAATGTGAGAATGAATGTAAGCAGTGCTTAGACGATCTCATTGCGATAGAAGTAGCGGTGGTCGATGCGAGACGTGCAGTTCATATAGCTCAGGGACGGCGTCGCGTTGTGCAGCACGCGCCACGACCCGTCGATCGCCTGCTCGATCGCGACTATGGAGCAGAACGGATAGTGCGAGGCGTTCACTTCCACCTCCTCGCCTATTGTCGTCTCTCGCTCGTTCATGTCGAGTAGCGAACGAGTCGTCAAATCAACCGTCGCCGCATGTCCCACAACCACGATAGTCCCTTTTGACAGCTCCACCAGCGAGCGAATCACCTGCATGCTTTCAGATAAGACAACAGCTAAATTGTCGTGCTGTTCAGAGACAGACCGTGCTCATCCGCTTCTTGAACTCTGTCGGCGTCTCGCGTAGTCGGTACAACTTATCGTAGGACATCAGTGGCTTGTAGGAGACGTTGATGGGGTAGTCGAGCTCGAGCAGCCGCTGGGGCGAGACGAACTCGGGCGCTTCTTCAGCAAAGTCGAACAGACTGGGCTCAATACATATGCTGATGGGCTGGTCACACTTTAGCGTCTTGGCCAACCCGGCGGCCGTCTGGACGCAGCTCAGGGCCGGCGAACTGACGATAAACGCGGGCCTCGCGTGGTTGAAGTGCAGTCCGCGACCGACCAGCTGCGCCGTCATGCCGCCCATCTCCGTCAGCGGCGCATCTCGCCAATAGTGGAGCCGCGGCCTCTTCGGCAGAGTCAGCGGCTGGTTCAAGTCGTACGGCTTGTAGTCGCCCTCCTCGTACGCTTCGATGATCCAGTTGCCGAATACAAAGTCCATGCTCTCCGCATGACGCATCACTATCAATCGCTTGCCTGAAAACGATCTTTCAATGCGCTTTTGTTACGATACAAAAAGTTTCGTTTTTGTACCTTTGAAAGCGCGAGCGTGAGTCATTGAAACGATCGGATGACCGATGGGACTATCCTCGTCTGGTCCCCCGCTCGGGCGGCTGTTGTTGTTCTTCCTCGTTAACTGGGAGTCGTTCATCTTGACCGACTGAGCCCCATTCTTACTTGTCGCTTGAGTGTCGCTCGTTTTGATTATTTGCATATCGTTTCCATTGATTGTTACGCTTTGGGTGCGGGCGGTTACAGTCATGGTCGTATGACGGGATGCAGCCCTGATGGTAGGGTAGCAGGAGGCCCATGCCGCGGCCGAGGCGTCGTCGGTGGGCAACGACTTCGTGCAGCGATCTTGGCCGCTCGCCAATGAGTGGGATGCGCCGGTGGTGGCGCTGATGGTCGAATTGATGTTCGTCTTCGCGTCGGCGATGATCGCTAGCGACGTCTTGCTGGGCTGCGGAGTATAGCCGCAGTGGAGTTCGGTCGGAGCAGCCATTGAAGAACTTCTTTGCACCGACCGCTCGTAAGTGGAAAATCAACAACAAATAAACCAACTCTTACGCATCCTACTTCCTTTCAAAGTCATCTTTTATTCACATTTTGTTTAAATCTTCAATTTGTAATGCGAAACATTTTACTGTGCCATTTGATACAGGATTTGAATGCGAGTTGAACTGAAATAAGATGCACGAGCTCAGGAGAACCTTGCAGAATGACACGTCGACATGAAAACTGATTTATTCACTCTAGAGTAGCGCTGGCGCAGCTGTTTCGGCCAAGAGATGAATGGGTAATGGTTGAGTCAAGCGAGGAAGCGCTTCATTGCTGAGACTGAGCGCGTCCCGCCGCGCCTCTTTTTTCACTGCCAATCCGTCCTCCTTCAGTCGAGTTGGATCAACACTACGGACGTGCCGCCGTTGTGTCGACAGCGATGCGCTGGTTCCGGGTGGTCCCTCTTGCCGCCCTCTGTCTCTTCGTCAGCGCCGCCGACGTCGAAGGCTCTGGCGATGACGAGAATGAACAATTCTTAACCGCCGACAACGATGCCCCGCTCGGCCACGACGCTCTGCTCGACACCATCCTCAAGCGAGCCGTCACCTTTCCACCCGAGAGATTCAATAGCACGCTGCAGCTCGAGCTCGTGCGTGCCGAAGAAGAATTATCTCGTGGTCGACTCGGGCTGACGCTTTGGCTTCATCAAGTGTGGAGCGACCCAAGTTATGCTTTTCCCGAAAAGACAACCATAAAACAATTGAAGCTGCCGTTGGAGGCGTTGCAACCGAAAATGTCATCGCCGCAAACTGTGGTCAAGAACGCGCTGTATTTCAAAGAGCACAGCACGCCCACGCTCAATGGTTTCGTTACTCTCTATGCAAACGGCACTTTCTGGAGCCACCGCAAGATCACCGTTGATCTGCCGTGCGTCAAGAACTTTGGCCACCGCTCAGAGGAGGCTGCAGACGATTCTTTCCCGGTTTGCGCGCGAGGTGAATTGTCAAAGTCTGACTTTCGCTACGGCGAAACGACTTGCGAAATGCGCTACGGCAGCTATATTCGCGATGAGACGTTACTCATGCTCCTTTGGGACTACAACGCTGTGCTCACGCAGACCGTGCCCTGCACTGGAGGCGGAAAAATGATCAACGCCTGTCGTGTGCGTGAAACGCAGACGCTACGGCGACAAACGGCACGTTGCTTCTTTATGACTCATTCCTTTAGCTCCAAATTCACTTCCATATTCACTTTGCTCGGTTTTAGATGTTCGCCGGTGACATGTACGACGAGCTCGTCGCCTGCTTTATCATCGACGTGTTCCACTCGCGGTTCTAAGTGCCATTTTCGATGCAATCGCCCCAAACTCGGCTGTATAGAGGAGTGATTCTGGTCGTACCTTGTTACTCATAGTGTGTGATGTGTGAACACGTATGCGTTATGTCGGCGAGGGGAGCAGCTGGGCGTGTAAATCGCCGCCACGGCGGTCACTTATCATCCGACCCGACTGCCAGGAACACCTGTGCGTGCGAGGTCGGCGCGCGTTGCGTCGAGCGGCGACCAATGAAGGCGGCGCCCGCTCGACGGGAGACGGCAAACGGTAGCGCCTAATTGCTCATAAGTGCCGACGACAAATACAATCGGGCGTGCTCGGCCGCTGCCAATCCATCGGCGCCCTTCCGCTCTCGGGCCACGCTGCTAATATTCACATATTGCCCTGGCAGGAGGGCCTCGGCTGTCACCGCCGTCATACACCGCTGTTTGCCTATGCTGATGAGCGTCGCGCTCACGCTTGTGTGACTTTTGACAGGTGTATTGTGGTCGGCGGCGATAACCGTCGTCGACGGCCGAACGTATGGGCCCATTCCGCTCGCCGACCCGTGGCGTGTCGTCGAGCGTCGGCTACACCGGCCAATTACCGTCCCGCCCGTCATTAGCACGTCTTGTGAGCGTGTCTGTCTGAAGAAAAGTGACGCGTCGCAGATCATGTCACGCCAGCTCTCTGATACCCGCCGATGATTAGTCGTCGAGCGCTCCTTCTCGTCCCTCCCGCGATTCGCGGTCGGCGACATCCGGGCGCGGTGCCGTTTGGCGTGAGCTTTCCGGCAAAACTGGATACGATGCAAAGTTTTGTTCGTTTGGCTCGCGTTGATCGCGCCGCCGTAAACGGGTCGTCGGTCGGTCGGTCGGTCGGTCGATCGGCAGGGTTCTGTTTCTGCCGACAGATCAAATGTCGACAGCGTCTGCGGCTCATTCGGCGCAACAGTTTACAGTCGGGGCTTTCAACCATGTCGCCCGCTTGGGCATTTTTTCTTGTAGGCTATGTGCTTGGTACGTCATCAGCAGTTGCTACGTCATCGTTCGGGGACACCGATGTGTCGGCCGATGAAGATTCGCCAGAAGGTGAGTCGAAGTTGCAGAGAGACATTGTGGGCCAATTGGTACTCGTGCAGCATTCGTCAACAAGACCTATTCGGAGAGGCAGACCCAGCTGCATATGGACATTTTCAAGAACTACGACAAGTACGTACGCCCTATTCGCAATACATCTGCTCCTATGCAAGTATCCATTCACGCCTACCTCATGCATGTCGTAAGTTACGCGTAGCAGCTCACTCCATTCATATAATGTCGCATCAGATAGTGGACGCGAAGCAGCAGACTATCGAGCTCAATGGCCACTTCTATATGGTATAGTTGGAGCAATTCGAACAGTCATTAAGCGAATGTCATTAATACTTTGTGTATGTAGTCGTGGTCGGACGAGTATCTAACGTGGGATCCGACCGCTTACAACGGAGTGCGCACGACCATCGTTCGACAGTGGGAGATTTGGCAGCCCGAACTCCGGATCGCCAACAGGTAGCTCGATGAGAATCAATTCGCTCACTTTGAGTTGCGCTTTAGTGCCGCTGGCGTCAATTCTTACTACGAAATATCCAAGTGGTCCCATGTAGTGCTGCAAGCGGAAAAGAAAAGCTCCACTCGAGTGGATTTGTGGCCTACGTTCTCGATCAAGCTAGGATGCGCCTTCGATTTCACCGACTATCCATACGACGTTCAGGTGGCGCGCGCAAATTATGTAAAATTATTTAAATAGTGTTGTTCAGAAATGCCCCTTGGTGCTCTACGCGACAAAGCGCATGGTTGAGGTGGAACTGACGACCTACTATGGAGTTCAACCGACAATCGTCTTGGGTAGCGTTTGACCGCGAATGGCAATACTCGATTGAATATGCGCTGTTAATAGGCTGGGGTGATCAGGCGGCGAAGCGGCACATCAGCGACTGGGAACTGACCAATATAAGCACGGAAGTCTCCTACTTCAGCATGGGCAAGTATACGAAAGACAAACCGACGACCCAGCGCGATCTGGAGAATTCGTGGACGATGATGTACACGTGGCTGACTCTGCGACGCCACGCGCCGTACTTCGGGGTTTGCGTCGCGCTACCGGGAGTGATCTCGGCGTTCCTGAACTGCGGAAGTTTCTGGACGCGCAAAGCAGACTACGGTATATACGTGCTGATCGCCAATCTGTTTGTTGAGGGGATCTTCACGAGGGATCTGATCATGCAATTGCCGCCGAGCATCGGCAACCCGCCACGCATAGGTTAGCGGCTGTTTCTCTTCAATTGTTCACTCATGCTCGGGGCATTTAGTGCGCTACTCGGCCTTCAACATGGCCCTCACCCTGCTCGCCGTGCTGGTTCAGCTGTGGATCAAATCGCTCTCACGAAGAGATGGACCAATGTCTGCCTGTTTCGTTCCTTTTGTCAATCTCAGCACACGTATTCCCTGGAATCTGTTGCCCAAAGCGAGCCAACAAGCAAACGCTAAGGCGCCGTCGGCAACAAACGGTCCCACCGAAGCGAACGTGGAAAACCCTGAAGAACAGGTTGAACAGCCGACGGGCACCGATAAACTGTCGCCTTCGTATACAGAAGAATGGACACGATTAGCGGCGGTTTTACGACTGCTATTCGCGATCTCGTACTTTCTAGTGTATTTCATATTAGTGCTCGCATTGTTGACGTGATAGTTACTGAGTCACGCACTGCCCGGGCCAGCGTGTATACACGCTTATCGCCACACATACATCTCGTTTATTACACCTGTGTTATTATTCATCTAGCTCTCTCTCGCTCTCTCAATTCATAAGGATGAATATTTACCATACACGATCATCACCCGTCGATATGCCTAATCTGGACTCGAAACACAAATGGAAATAGTCGTTGTAATAACAAATGAGCAGTGATAAAGGCACTGAAATGTGAGGGAAATTCTAAAGTAAAAAATTCAATTAAATGCCTGCATCAGAAGCAAATAAACAATTATAAATCGGTGCAAATCGTAAAAGTTCGTGCAAATCGTAGAAATCCGTGCAAATTGTAGAATAGAATCTGTAGCGACCATATGTAAAATATGAGCAGAACAATAAGGAAATCATAGCACCATCCAGCACAATGCTACAGAGCTCATTTTTCAGCGGGGATACGATCGCCGCCGACGTAGATGTTTTTGTAGAAGAGGTTGCCTCGCTCGTTCTGCTCAGCCTCGATCGATTCGAACAAGGCTTTGAAGTTGCCAGCGCCAAAGCCCTAAAAGCAAGGCGATTGAGTAAAATGAGGCTGGAGGGGAGGGGGGCAAGAAATTCAATAATTTTGCAAACTGCCATATTAGCAATGCTTCAGAGTTTGGCTTCTAGAAAGTAATGAGCAGTGTGTCAAACCTGGTGATTATGCCGTTGAATAATCTCGATAAACAGAGTAGGTCGATCCTGGCACGGCTTCGAGAAGATCTGCAGCAAATAGCCGTTGTCATCGTAGTCGATGAGAATCTGGAGCTTTTGCAGCTGAAAAGGAGTTATTCTTTGCATTTCGTTCCATGAAAAAAAGGCTTAAAATACCGTATCCATGTCTTCGGTGACCGTAATCTTGGCCGTCTTCAGTCGCTCGCGCAGCTGATCATAGTAGGAGTTCGGAATGCTCAAGAATTCCAAACCTAATAGAAGAAAGAGTTAATTACTGACGACAATATTGCAGAATGAACGAATTAAGGTAAACGACAAATGGCGGTCATATGCGTGCTGCTAAACGAACCTCGTGCACGGAGGGCCGTGATCGCGGTAATGATGTCCGAAGTGTTCAGGGCAATATGCTGCACGCCCGCACCACCGTAGTAGTCCACGTATTCCTGTAAACATTACTCTCAGTTTAAACCTACTTATTTTATATGATTATATTTCGTACAAACATATTAGCATACAGGTCACTTAACGCAAAATAAAAGAATTATACATTCTTAGTGATTGTGTATTGATTGTTCCGCTCAGCCTACTCAAAACTTCAAAATATGCTCGCCGTCTTTGACGAGTTGGGTCAATAGCACAATCGTCTCATACACTATTAGTAAGCCAAGTAATTCCTTAGTTAATAATAAATAAAAGTACAGAGTATCGTTAAGTATGACTTATCAAATTAATGAAACGATCGTGTTACCAGCCCATTGTTTTACAATAATAAAATGTACAGTTAAAACCCCCAATCTCAACAACATGAACCAACTAGTTCTTCTTCATTGACGTTAAAGAAAGACTTACTTGAATTTGTGAGACGGCACGTTTTCCCATGGCGGGCTCATTGATGGGCATCTTGATGGTCTCCTCCCAGTTGGTGACGACGATGGAGCGGAGGGCGGAATACTCGGTGTGGATCATGGTGTCGTCGATGGACCAGAAGCGGTGAAACTGTACAATCTTCTCGTACCACTGAGCGGCCGGCTCCATTTGGAGGTCGGGCTGGTTGCCGACGCAGTGGTCCATGAAGCGAAGCCCGACGATCGGCCTGAANTTCAGTTGCGTGAATAAAAACAATTCGTCACACACTGATCGGATGATGTAACGATCGGATGATGTCGATCATTCGTATGAATTGCAGTGCGTTTATTTTAAAACATACGCCATGACAAATGATTCTAATGTATTTTGCGCCAGACACGATGCGTGAGCCGACGAGCTGGGGAGTAAGGGGGCGGACGGGGGGAGAGGGAAGTCGAACGATCGAAAAGAGAGTTTTGAAAACGGAGGTGGGCGAAATCAGTAGAGATACGTGAAATCCATTGCTGATCACCTGAAAACTGGGGAGAAATTCCGAAAATCACAAGACTTTGCTCCCGCCGGCCACCACTTGAGCTTCGTCCCCGCGCCACGCACTATCATGGCTCACGGCTTGGAGAATCATTTAGCGACCAGTAAGAATACGAATTTTCAGAGGCACACGTCAAATGTGTTTTAGCGATTGCGCGCACGGTGAGCAACAGTTGCCGGGAGAGTTGCTATCCCGACGAGGAAATGGCTTGCCGACAACCCCGGGGGTATTATTCGAAGCGCAACCGTTGGTATCAACAGGGGAGCGAGCGATGCGCGTCCCTCATTCATCCTAGTTGTTTGGTCGGCTGTGCTGCAGAGTGTTTGTCAGGCTTCCGCACTGTAGTGTTCTTGACGAAGGCCAGTTTTCACAATGGTAGACACCTACATACAATCCCTTCGTGAACTAGAATAATATACTTCCAGAGTCAAATCGCAGTCAAGCCGGCCAAGTCGCCGCTTTCGTCGTCGCGTTCGTCGCCGCGCTCGTCGCCTCATTCATCGCCACGTTTGTCGCCGCGATCAGCATCTTCACTCTCCAAACCGGTGTCGACACCACGTCCAGCAACTTCACTCTCCAAACCGGCGTCCACGCCGCGTTCATCGCCTTCACTCTCCCCCAAGGCGGCGTCGAAAACAGCGTCGAAACCGGCATCCAAATCTGGCAAGAAAAAACGCCCCAAAACACCCAGTCCGCGGTTGGAGGACAAAACTGTAAACAATAATTGTCCCTTTGTGGAATTCGGTTGCAACTTTGATGCAACAACCCACGATGTCAAAAAACACATTCGTGACACACCGGCGGACCATCTGGAAATTTTGTGTAGCGGCGTGTCCCAGCTGACCATGGCCATTCGCGCATACCAATTGTTATCGGAGCAGAAGATGCTCAAGGGCGAAGACCTCGACTATCGCATCTGCCATCTCGATGTCATGTTCAGGTTGAATTAAACTCTTTGATGAAGCTCTGAAAGGGAAAACCTCGCTGCAAGTCCAGTTTTCGCAAACCTGATATATAAGATTCCAGCAGAAATTTGATTGTCCATTTCTTGACTCGTAGCAATGTGCCCAGATTATCGGAAGCTTCAATTGCACCGCGTTGATTAATCCGTTGTTGCAGCACTCAACTAATATGGCGCATTGAAAACTACAGATCGCTTTTCAACGAGGCCAAAATGGGCAAACGACTAACAGTTTTCAGTCCGCCCTTTTACAGTTTCAAAAACGGCTACCGTATGGCGGCATCGATAGCACTATACGGGGATGGCTCGGGTAAGGAAGTAGACAACAATTACCGATGAAGTAATGAGAATGTGTTTAAGGGAAGGCAAAACATAACTCAATATTCGTGACCATTCTTCGAGGAGAACACGACTCGCTACTCCACTGGCCGTTCGCCTGTCAAGTCACATTCACGATGATCGATCAAAAGCCGAGCACTGAACAACGCGAAAATGGTAACGGCTTTATTGAGCTTTCCTTCAGCTGAGGCCATTTATAATCCAAAAGTTTTCCAGTGCTCAGTAATGCACTTTGACACCGTATTCTTATGATCCATTTTCTTCTTAAATATTTTCATTTATGATTCCATTTCTTCAAACTATGGCTTTAAATAAAGCCATTCTGCCTTTTGATTGCGAGTGTTCGAAACGAAAACTCCATGGCAAACTAATGATAACAGGACTTGGGACCTAAAGGGGGTTGTGCCCACTCATGTCTCTACGATGCAAAACTATCGTTGCAGTGGTGGTGTCGTTGAAACCGAACATTACGAAGGAAAATAGACCATTCCTTGGCCGACCGTCTGGAGAACGTAATCCAAGCTTTGGAATCCAAAAGTTTGTTTCGTTGGAAGACATGAAGACGAAGGATTTCGTCAAAGATGACACGTGTTTCGTCCGCGTCGATCTGAACATCGAAGACGTTCCAAAAATTTAAGCGCACCACGACACNGATCAACGCTACCTGTCCACTTTTCGTATCTTTCGCTCTGTACACAATCCCATACGTCCCTTCGCCAACGCGATTCAACTTCTCAAACTCGTTAACCGAACGACAGGCGCCAAAGTTCAGAACCTGTCAGACAACGAATGGTCTTCGATTAAGGTGGAAAAACAAATATCCCACTTTTGGAATTGTCTTCTGTTCGCCGTTGAGAATCGACACGTACTCGATCGCTTCCTTGTTTTCATGGGTCATTCTTAGTTGACTGGTCGACTATAACAAGGCGAGATGACTGTTTTGCGAATTGCCCTTTCCGAAGATAACCGAAGCTGCGATGATCAGTGTGGTATGATCGCCAGGTGCAACGCGCATAATCAACGAGAGAGACAATCAAAAGTTTTATTTAGTAATCGTACCAGAAATTACCGACTATGCCTATGAATAAAATAATGCAGTATAGTGTAACGCAGTAAGCGAGAATCTGCTGTAATCGCCATTGATCAATACATGGCGGCCATCAGCAAAGGATACTGTACAAATTCACTTTGATACAGAACTTCTCTAACAGCGATACCCTATGGTTCGTTTCGAGCATAGATCGCAAAAATCAATGGAGAGAAAAAGAAGCGAACAAGCACACACACTGCGCAGCAGGGAAAGCCGTCGACAAGCACATCACACTCTACAGTCCATCATGTACAGTAACCTCGAGGATAAGCGTGTATGAACATTTGTACGCACTGTCTCGATCTACGCAAGAGCACGACGCACTTTCGCCGTGCTTACACTTTCAAAAGAACACGCGTTATTCGGCATTTGCAGCATTATATTACCATATTTGGTCACATTATATCTATACTGTATGACGGTTGGGGGGAGGGGGTGTGTAACAAGCTTATGGCTTCTTGTTTGTTTTCAGGTATGGCGACTAAGCCACTGTTATCGTGCGTAATAAATTGAATAACACGCGTTAGTTTTGAAGCATAAACACGGCCGAGGGCGGGCGAGAGCAAGTAAAACTGTCCGGCGGCGGTCAATTGAAATTTGCTGTCAATAAGAGAGCGAGCGAGTCGTCAACTTGGTTCAACTGAAT
This sequence comes from Plectus sambesii, assembly GCA_002796945.1. Classification (NCBI taxonomy): domain Eukaryota; kingdom Metazoa; phylum Nematoda; class Chromadorea; order Plectida; family Plectidae; genus Plectus; species Plectus sambesii. The sequence goes on from NIUQ01000684.1 coordinate 34,145, forward strand.
ACCGATCAGAGCACAGAGCGAACGGGAATGTTACCATATTAGCAGCGTTGTTGATAAATTACTTTAGCATACAATGTACACATGGCTACAACTGAACTGGGAGCAGGCAGAGTTGCTAGGGAGGCGCTCGGGGTGCAGCGGATAGGGCGTCAGTACCAGCACACAAAGGAGAGGCCGCGCTTCGCTTGGCGAGAAGGAAGAAATACATTCATGACCGGGGAGGATTCGGTACAAACTCTGAGGCTCTCCTCCACGACAAGACACACAACGACGATACGTTAATTCGCGCAACTGTCTCGAACACGCGCTTTTCCTCCAACACAAGTACTAAGCGTTTCAAATGTAAAGGTGCTAGTTTAAAACGACCACAATGATTCCGACGAACAACCACCAATGGTCGTCACTAGCAGGTAACGCACGACACACAGACACAGAGAGAGAGAGAGAAGTGAGCAAGTTCACTCGTAACCAATCGACCTTTGCTACAAAAAACGCGGGCGGTACAGGGCTGCTGATCCGGTCAGACAATGATCAATCGAACATGCACAGAGAGAGAGAGAGAGATAAGGAGGGCGCGGGAACCGGTATAGAACAGCGGCCGCATCACAGTGGGACGACCCTTCAGACAGCGAGAAGCAACCGACGATCCATGTGTCACACAGCGTGCAAGGAAATCCAACCGTCACCTAAGCGCCCTTCCGCTCAGCCAACTACGGCTTGGCCGTTGCCAGCTACTACCAAAAGCGGCGTTGCGGCGCCATTCGCCGCCATCATATCATTGTTGTTGGTGACGACGCGCTGATCCTTGAGCTTCTTGAAGCACTGCTGGCACACACGCACCGGTTCGTACAACTGCTCTTTCGGCACAGCGCATTCATAGTTTGTGCAGGCGCTGCAGAAGACCTTCCCGCAGGATCTGCAAAGGAACACATTGTCAGCGGTTTGGGCGGGCTCAGTAGCGCTCGGAGCGCAAAAGGGAAAAACGCAAAAAACTGACATCGTTGGGGACAAAGGACTCGTTCAGTTGCAAAGTGAGTGGCGGTGCGCGGAATAAATGCTTATCAGTACGCGCAATAAAAGAGAAGTTGGCCGTTGAGCGTGCGCACGCGTGCGCGCAGTGGTAAAAGACGACTCACCGGCAATGATGCTTGCGGTTGATCGTCCAAAACGCCGTGTCACAGCCCATGCAATGCGAAACGGCGTGGTCAGGAATCCACTTGGTCGGCAATTCATCGGTCTCGTCGACCGCATCCCACGACACGTCGGACGCGAGTGACTCAACCGAGCGTGGCTCGAATACCATTCCGTCGTCCAAACTCTGCAAAAACGATGTGTGTACACACGCGCATTCTTAGAATAAACACGTTCATACCGCTTTTGAGCCAGCCGAATGTCCGACGTCACCATTTTCAGAACACCGCCGACAATTGGCTAAGGTCGTTTGCTGTTCGCGAAAAAGTCGACGAAATCGCTGCAGCTCGTTCTCCAACGCGTTCACTCGTCGCTGAATAAGGAGACACAGTTGCGGCCGTCAAAGAGACTCGGTCAAAACGAAAGGATCACCTCGTGCTCCAAGTTCAGCTCGCGCATTCGCTCTTGTAGAGCGTCTTCGATATTTGTCAGTCCGTCCGCATCCAGCGCGTCTTCGATGCGCTCGAAACGTCTCCGTCGTTTGGCTTTCACCGGTTGACGCACACTCTTGTGCCGTCCATTGTCAGCGAAGCTTTGTTTCAAGCCGTTGGCCATATGGGCGAAATATTTGGCCGCCACGAGGGAGTCGCTGATTTCGCTCGTGCTCGTGTTCATCTCTTGCCGGCCGTGCAACGTAGCCATTCCGTTGCACACCGGTTTCACGACTATCGGCGTCGGGTACATGCCCAGTTGGCTGTCGGGCGAGTCGAACGCATCATCCGGCTGCTGGGGTCTTCTCAACGGCTCGACCACGTGGACAAGCGGAGAGTGGTGCACGTCGTCGTCGAAGGAGACGCGCGAGACCATGTCGTCGATGACGTTCCTGGCGGCGGCGGCGTCGGTGAGCGATCCGCCGCCGATGGTGCTGGGGATGCTCGAGTCGCTGCCGGAGCGTACCATTAGCGCGCCAGCCCGCTCTGAGCCGCTCTGAGAGTGGACGATGACGCCGGAGGGGGGTGAAGTGCCGAGAGTGCCGTCCACGTTGGTCAGACTGTCGCACGAGTGGGCTTTAGTAAGACTGCGTTCGAGCTCGGTTGTGGTCGACGCGTTGCGCGCTCGAGCGTCGTCTTGCGCGAGATTGGATGGCTCGTGCGGCCCACTGCAGTACACTTGCCGCCACAAGTGAAGGTGTTGCACGCCCACGTTGGGACGTAGACGGATGTGCTCGTGCGGTTCGTAGATGACGTTGCGGAACAAGGGATTGTCCGGATGCAGATACTGCCAGATGCTGAATGTCCGCGTCTGCAGCTTGTTGCGGTCCGCCTCGAAGGCGCTATTAGCCAGGAACGTGCCGAATAATGAGGCGTACACATGCTGGGCGAGTTTTGCCTGCAATCATCATCAATGGCTTTAACTCTTTTCATGCGTCGTTCAAAGGACAAACTGTCAACAAGGAGAGATATCCGCTCCCTACTTACTCCCACCCCCTTCGCCGAAAACGAGGCGGAATCTCATTGACAACCGCCCGCGGCCGTTCGTTGCTGATCCGGAGAATTTGCGCGAAAATACACGTAAGAAGTGCGAACGATTTCGGGCCGTGCGGCGCGACGACGTGACGCGACAGTCGGTCGGTCGATCGCTCGTGCGATGTGGTCCCCGCCGCAGCCAGACGACGATGGCGATTCGCATAAATACAACGAATGCCGCGCGCGCCCAGCGTGTCACCGATTTGTCTGCGCGCAGTCAACACAATACGCGACACCATCGTCTGGACGCATGAGCCCCCCTCCCGCCGTCGTCGTCTGTCGCGCCTCGTCCACCTGCGGTCTTCAACATCGCTGCCCACTGACTCACCAAATACAGTTGGTTGAACTCGAAGGCACAGGGGAACTGCTCGTACAACTGGTACACGCAATCGAGCCACTGCAGGAACACCGGCGAGCGCTCGTTCGGGTCGGAGTTGAGCAGTCCGACGCGATCGGCGAACTTGTGGCCGAAGTCGATCCACTCGCGCTCGATCAACTCTTTGAAGCCCTGCAAAGTGGGCGCGTTATCGAGGAAGAAGAGGCGGGTCAATCAGCGGGCTAGCTGGTGGGAGTAGGGGGGGATTAAGCGGGCAGCCCGTCCTGCGCAAACAAAGTAGTGCCCAGTCGTCGTTTGTAAACAGCCGAATCAAGGGAATCAGGTTCGCCTCGAGGCGTCGAGGGCTCGATGCCACGGCGCCACGAGAGAGAGCGAGCACGCACCGTCATCGTCCGGTAGTGCGGGTCGGCGATCAGCTTCGCCAGACACACGATCTGCGTCGTTCGATCCCATCCGTCCGAGCAGTGCACCAACACCGAGCGCCCTGCAACCATTCCATTCTTATCATCAATGCCCTCCTTTCACTATCTTCTTCCTTCTCCCTTCATCCACAACAGCTACTTACCTTCGTCAACCAGCGCATCGACGCACCGTAAACTCGACGACATGAGATTGCTGAGATGCAAAAACCACTGCGTCGCTTGCAGCGATTGAAAGTATCTGAATATTTAATGAGTAGAAAAGGACTGGTTGTCGACGGTTAGTCGACGAGTTACGAGCAACTTACGTAGTTTGGTCAATCTGAGACGTGAGCAGCTGTCTCAGCTGCTGAAAACTGTAGCGGATGTTGTGAATATTTGGCAGGCCCATAAACTGCAGTTCAGTCTTCTGATAGTACTCTGCAAGAGAACACATCTCGTCAACAAGGCGTTGATAAGCGCATATCACTCACCGGTCGACTCGAATCCCCCTCCTTTCGCTCGATTCGCCCAAGCGGCCGTATAAGAGCGAGCGTCCAAAATGAGCATACTTTTCACTGTCGCTAAAACTGCAAAGGAAAAGGGAGTTTAATGGAGATGGGGAATAATTCGAAAAAATAGAAGCTTACGGTGCGAATCGTCGACACTGCCATTGGAGACATGACCGTTGGCAGCGTGGGTGGCGGCCGCGCTCGGCTGCTTGGCAGTGGCCAGGAGCACGTGTTCGATGAACTTCTCGTCGCTGGTGTTGCGCCAGGAAAAGAGCCCGACGCGTGGCTGACTGCTTCTGAGCAAGACGGTGCCTTTTTCGCGACATCGCCATACGACGGCGGGAAGGCGGTAGAGAAACCTGCCCGCTCTGGCCTGCTTCAAGTCCTCATCGGTGATGGAGTGGGGTACGAGGAGTTTGCGGGGGTACGTCTCGCACAATCTGAAAGTCACCATTTCAAGTTGACTGCAAAATCGGGGGTTTACGAATTCAATCATAATTGTTAACGAAAATTAATCCCCAATAAAACAAAACAATCACTTACTCAAATGATCGATTCGCATTTGACACCCGCCAATAAGTATCCTCAAATCCAAGTCTTCGTGCGTCGGACAATGACCGGCAGTGCTCGTTGTCATCCGTCCGGTCGTGAGTGTAGACGTCGAGCGAGCGCAGCAACGGCGCGACGGCGCGACCAGATAGGTCGCACGATTTGCACCACGCGCGAAAGGCAATGGCGAACAGGTCATCCGTTTTACGCGGACTCGCCGATAACGTCGTCAGCAGTTTGAACCACGCCAGAGAATTCTCGCTGTTCTCCGATGACACTCTGGAAAATATGCCAACATTACTCACTGCCTCGTCATCTATCTCCGTATCAATTCTACATACGTTTGCACGCAATATTGTTAGCCTACTATCTTTTAGAAACATTTTTGAAAAATTGTTTAGAAAAAAATTATGATCGTGTATAATCACGCGAAACTATAGCATTCTTATATACTTAAAAATGCAGCATTTAGTGTATATGTAATAATCCTTTGTCAAAAAAGGCGGGAAACGTCTGCGCGCTTCAGAGGGAACAATGCAACGTGAACAAAACAAGAACGAACTTGAAAACTCGGCCATCCTTGCAGTTAATTTGCAGAATGAACATGTCTCTGGCTTCGACACTGTCAACAGTAGTCAAGGGGATGTTCCAAAAGCGGCGTTTATCGTCCATAAAGACGAACAGGCGGTAGGTGGTAACGTACAAATCTCCCTTGTGCATTCTGCCAAAATAGCGCACAAATTCGCCGGGTAGCTTGGGAAAGGGCACAGCGGGATCGTCCTCCTTGGCGATCCCCACTCCAGAACACGACGCACTTGAGGAGACGGGTGATGGTCGCGGGTCGATTTCGCCAAGACTCGACACCCGCTGCGGTCGCGTCGGTTGGTACATTTCAATAGAGCGAATCTGCTCCACGCTGTTCGACGGCAAGTCTTCCGACGACTCCGAAGTTTGCGCCAGTCCACCGACGCGCGAGAACGCAATCGGTTCCGACGGTAGAGCCGCCGACGGCATCTTCTTGTTGGTAGTTGTTAGCTCAGACGCGATGCAGAAAACGCGGCAGACGATGCTCCGCTAATAGCCGATGACGTGGATCTTTGTCAACCGATCTACAGATACAACGATCCAGTTGAAACAAAAACAAATCGTACACGCTGCAGTCACATGTGTCCGGTATCAGTCGCCAGAGAGCGCCAATGACTGCGCGACGCAGCGTTCAGCACGGCGCCTATAGATAAAACGTCACACGTTCCCAGACACAGCCATTCCAACTGCAGCCATTCCCGACCATCGAAGAGGCGCGCGCACGGCGTTACGATAGGGAAGTGAATTCTGCTCGATACTCGCCGTTGTTCCAATCCGATCCAATCGCGGCTTCAAATCAGTTGTTGACCTGGGCATTTTTGCTTGCGTTTATTCAGCATATTTACGCAAACACAGGACGGCAAACGGAGAATACACAAACATTCAGTGATACGTCGTCTACATGATTCGCTTAAACAGACAACGAACAAATAAGATAGTGTAATCAGAAGAGCGATTCCATATTTCCTCGTCTGGTCGACTGGAAGATGTTGTCCATTCGGGGTCGGTTGCTGGCGGAAGACGATGGACCGCCGGCCGGTCCATCAGGGGCCGATCCGGAAGCGGTCGTTCTTTTGAAGCCCTAAAAATATGATTTTTAGTGACACAATCCGAATAAAAGTTGAACATCGGTACTAAGAAGAAAGAGAGGCAGAGGTGGGGGGAGTTTGAGTAGTTTGATCAAGATGGCGGATGCCGCCGTCTGAGAAGAAAAGCGCCTAGTCAGATTTAATAAAAAAATGTTCGATCAGTAACAAAAATCTCGCCAGGCACCGTAGTTGGCAACGCCGAGCACACCGCTCGGTGCTTGAACACCGTTTTTCACAAAGAATGGTGATCGTTACTTGGTTTTTACGTGCGCAAATTAACAATAAAAGCACTATCGACTATACTAAACAGTTTGTCCAATCTAAGATTACTTGTTACTGGTCGAAAAATGTTGAATATAGACAAACCTTCATGCTCTTGTGTACGGCCTTGCTGTTGAAGTTCTGCCACTTTTTCTTCTCGCCTTCCTTGGCGTCGTCGAGCGTTTTCACTCGTTGCGCCTTCTTTTGAGCGCGAGCGCGACGACGCTCCTTCTCTATCTGCCATTCGTTCTTGCCGCGGGTGTTCTTCGTCGCGTTGCTCTCGAAGATGTACGTCTTCTTCTGCACCAGCGGAGCCGCTTTCAGATCCGAATACTTCACCATATGCTTTATTCCATTGCCTGAATTAAAAATATTATCGAACAATACTGGCGCATCAAAATCGAAGTTTCCAAGCTCCCTGAATTCAAACTTATTATCGAAGTAGCTAATAATTAATCTGCGCTTATAGCTTTGGATGCAGGCGCATTATAATGATATTACTTGTACAACGCCAGCTCGGTTAAGCCTATTGCATATAAGAAGTAGCTATGCACTGTTATATTTGTTTGTTTTGTCAAATCACTTTTATGAACATCCGCCTGGAGTGAACTTTAGCTCGGGTACGAGTACAAGCTGCAAGCAGTGTATTCGACGCCTTACGCAAAGGCTCTCTCAACAGGTAATGAGCAGTTTAAGTACGTTCACCAATTGGACCGTACGATCCGCTGTTCTAAGTCGTTCCTATTCCAAATATTGAATCTCGGACAAAGGCCTATTCAGAGGCGGAGGAAGGTATATTGATCCGCATTTATCACTTCATCAACCAGAACGACAATAAGAATGACTGAGCTTCATCTTATTCTTCAATTTATCCATCAAATATATCACAATTACTTAAAGGCTTATTACATACATATGTTCAACTAGAAAGTAAAATAGTTTCAACGATATAAAAGGGCTCACCGACAAACGTGACGGCGACTTTTTCTTGCGAAATACCATCAATGACACACTCATAACTTTGTCCATTCATCGACGGTGCGAGACAGCGATCGCCAACCTGCAACAAACTGGCTTGAAAAACTGGAAGATGGTAAAAAAAGAAATCGGGAAACCTTCCACTGAAGCTTTTCCGTGACCTCCTTGTCCTTCGATCCCGCAGCGCCTTCGGCCGCTGAACTGCCCGCAGTAGACTGATTCACCAGATCTTCAGTCAGAAGAATAACTTCAGTGAGATCCGATTGCAATTTGAGCAGCTCTTCATTCTCCGGTTCAGCCAATAATGCTGCCTCGACCTGTAAAAAGTGGAATACAACCTTCTGTCACAAGTCACATAAACCTCTCTTCGCACCTGTTGGAGTTGAATCCGGTAACTTTCCAATTCGCCAGCATCCGCCATTTTCTAGTAGTCGTCCTATCAAATAGTTTTGGTCACTCAACAAGTAAATTCAACAAAGTTGTTAATAGTTTAAGCTAAGCGAAGAAAGAGAACAGAGGTGGACGACGGAGAGTGTAAGCTACCGATAATCGCACTGAATCAGGGACGTCTGTTCGTTTCGGTGGATTGCATCAGTCTTTGAGTGTCTCAGTATGCGCGGATGGTGCGCGACGTACCAATTGACGAAAATATCTTTTTGGTTCCAATTTTCTCTTTTTTAGGTTTTAAAAGTACATTTTTTTCAGAAAAAACCTCACATTTGAAGTAACTTAGTTGTTGCTTGACGTGGAAAATGTCGCTCTTTCGTCCAGTTGGAATGCTGCGCTCCGTTGTTCGCCCGATGATGGCCAAGCAGTCGCTCTCGCTCGTTCGGCCTGCCGCCTTCGTTCAACCTTCGTCGGCTCGCTTGTTCTCTAGTCAATCGCGTAAGTGCTACTATTCCTTTCGCACCTAACAAGGGAAAAGCTCATTCCATTCTATGACCAAAAATATAGCCAAATTCTTCTTCAAATCGTTGCCTTTGAATATTTTACATTCCAACTATTGTTAACTTGAGTTGGCCTCTTAGCATTGTATCATTCGTGCCCTATTTGAATTTGGTAATTATGAAACACTGAGTTTTTACCACTTGTCTCGCTTCCCTAATATTTTGCAAATTCTCGAATAAACCTTGATCAATGTAGCAGTAGCAGCATTGGGACGGAACAGAGACATCGTTTAGAGTGAATAATTTTATTAAAAGTCGTCCTATGTATAGCTTATTTGTAAGCGTTATGAATGAACGTTGTGAAGCAAAATAGTGTGGGTTGCGTGGTCGACGGTCATTCGATTTCAGCACTTTCAGCAGTAACTCAACAACTGACGGAGGCGCTGACGAGTGAAATCGAGGCGGAGAAGACGTTGGAGAAGGAGCAGTTGGGTGGCGCGGCGGCGCCCACCATGTCCGGCTTTAAGGTCCAGAACGACGAAGCCGTCGTCACGCTCACCAAGTCTCATAACAACGAAAAGTTCGTTCTTTGTGGCATTGGCTCGGCTTCATATCGCGAGCTTTGACTAAAGTCGTACTGGATGCAATTGTAAAATATAGGGGTTGAATTTGGGGAATTTCGAAACTTCTGTTGTGATCGCCAAACTATAACATCGACCATACTACTTAGTATAGTTCTAATTTCTTGCTCAATAACAGAGTCGTAGGGAACACACGAGCACGTTTAGTATGGAAAACTCAATTAAGCACGTTCGCTGTATGGTCTACGTTATGAAACCTTATCTTTATGGGACAAATATTTCATTCTCTTGTTTCTCAATAATAAATAACGACTACAAATCAGCAAAACTTCACTAT
>NIUQ01000685.1:0-42694 GCA_002796945.1 Plectus sambesii
GCCGCCTCCGCCGTGACCTCCTTGGCCGTGGTTGGATGGAGCGAGTCGCGAGTGTCCACCCCAGTTCATCAGCGTCCACACGTACCATTTTGGCCACTCATTTGGGGCGTACCGCTGGGCTGTTCCATGAATTATCCGGGTACCCGAGTGCGGACGGGCATACGCTCGCAGATCATCGTTGGTGTAATCATTTCGCTTCAGTCGCCGCAAGCTGGCCGCTACAGCAACTTCTAGAGAGAACATATTTCCGTTAGCGAAACGTTTGTTGACCTGTGCTGGTCGACTGTACACAAACTGGACAACGGAAAATATATCATATTCTTTTCGCACTCTCATTATTATCACTGATAGGAAATTTGCTTGGTTTCACGAGGATAAGTATAGCTTTCAAAGATAATAATGATATGGAAAAGTATACGGTATTCTAATAAATCCGTCCATCAAACTGCGCATTGTTTAGTTCTAATTTGATTGGGACAATGTCGCAGACCATTCTAGGTGGATGGGGGAGATCGGTGGGGGTATATTCTACTCATCAACAAACGGACGTCAGTCGGTGACGCAAGATTTGTTTGTGACTCGAGGCGATTGTGCCAAAAGTTCATGAAAATTGGGTCTGTCTTCACGCAGATGGCGTAAAATGACAGGGACGTGGAGTGTCAACAGCTGCAGAAAGGGCCCATGTTCTCATGCAATCAAAAATACTCGAACAACGCCCGCCTTATAACAACTCACCGAGGACGACAAGGGCGAAGATGAGCAAGATACCGACGGAGCGAGACATGATGCCGACTGACTGCAAGCGGGTCCCGTTGTGGCACTGAGCGCGCCGCTTCCCCAGACATCTGTCAATCCTTTTCGCGGTCGCCGCTCCATATTGTTGTCCAAGTTTTACAGGTGAAAACGTATGGACCTTCAACGTCTTTGGTGTCTCCAAATACGACCCATATTGCAAATGGGTCGGCGCCTTGACAGTCCGTCCCACGATCACCCGCAAAGTTGCCCTCAATGTCGACAAGGTCAATACGATTGACTGTGGTTAGATCGTCTCACACTTTTGCGGTTACGAGGAGAAGAGGGGCAAACGTGAAGTGACAGCGCTTGGGGCGCTAGTAAAGTTCCCGGAGTCTTAAAACGACACGCTCGAGCACCGTATTATTTGAGTCAATACGTTGTCGCACAGAAATATTTTTAAAATTTCACACTTTGCGGCGGCGCAAAGTATGCCGAGTAAAACTGATTTTCCATGAAAAAAGAAGTGAAAGAGCAGTTGGGATTGTCAAAAAATCGAGTAGAAAGCGAACGTGATCAATGAAGGAGTCGCGAACGAGAAGACGCCTCACTTGTTATGTTGCAACAATAGACGTGGGAGAAATGCGACCAGCGCTGTCGTGCTTGATTCGATTGGTGGTGGCTCGGAGACTGTCTGCTCGCCGTCTGCTTCTGAGCAAATGTCCGCTAGCCGGTTCTGCTACGACTTCCAAGTTACGTGCAATGTGCAGTCCAACCGATAATGGTTCTCATGACTTTTCGACGAGCGCTACAAATGTGCATGAAATGCACGCTGAAGTTGTTCGAGGAGTCGCCGAGCGCCTAAGAAAGGACAAGAGTTGGGTGCCCACAGAGGTGTCTGAACGACAGCGGTTGCATCAGTCCGCTTTCGCAGTGTTCGCATTTCTGCCCGCAGTTCGGCATTCGTCGTTCGTCGACGCGTTGACTGTAACTGCGCGGTGGAATTTAAACCTTACAAACAAAATGAAGGTAAGATTGATGGGCGAGTCGCGCGATGTTTGATTGCTTCGAATTGCAGGCAGACATTGCTCAATATATTGTAAACAATGTTGATTCGATTCCGACGGAGGCGTTCTTCGAGATCGTTCATTGTTTGGGCCACCTTAACCTATTTTTGGGTGAAAATGTTTTGCGTCGAATAGCTGCTCGTGGCAAGCAGCTAATGATTTTCGCTGAAACACAAGATCTCGTCTATTACGTTTGGTTCTGGTCGAAGCAGTCAGTCAGCGTCGAAGCATTTGCTCCTGGTATTTGTTCCATTTCTCGTTTGGATGCAAACTGTTGCATGCGTAAATTATATCAAGTATTTTATATTTAATTAAGAGTTTATGTTTACGTAGCAGAGGTATAATTTCTCATTAGTGAGAACGGAGGCGATGACTGATAAGATAAATCACATCAAAAGCCCATAATTCATCATTTATTGTGCGTACAAATTGAAAATCGATTGGAATTCTCGGCAAAAAAGGAGTCTCGCCACGAAAAGCGACTTCTCGGCCAGCTTGTCTTAGTTATAGTATTTAGCTCTTCCTAATCGTTAAATTCCGACTAGCAGTACGATTCCTTAAAGCAACTATTTTGCATTGCAGGTACCATGAAAGAGTGGTTCGCGTTGTCTCTGCAAGAGATGAACTTCTTAACAATCGCGCAGGCGTCGTTGATGTTGCTGTCATTGATGCGCTGCACTCCGTGCGCGGTCCCTCCGTTGCCGTGGTGGGAAGAGTTCGTCGCGCGCGTTTTGTCCTTCAAAGAGCTCGACTTTCGACACGCGGCCAACTTGCTATGGTCAGCTGCAAAACTTGTGGATAACTCCAGCCAAAGCTTTCGTCACCCGGCTTTAATTAGGTACTCTTATCTCATTCATTTAACAACTTCTATTAACATATTTGCTTAATTGGTAAAGATGGAGGCACTAAGAGATACGCCTCTTTTTTGGCGCTGTGCCAGTGAAACGAGTTACTTCCACCGCTAATTTTTGTAATGAAAACTATTCAACGCTACCTGTCGCTCATCGGAAGTAACATATACGCACTTTTTCATTCGATGTTGTCCCTTTTGCAATTAATTTTGTAAACCTTGCGTTCGAATCGAATGTAAAATGACGAAAATGAATGAAGAAGTGACGAATTAGGATGTAAGAGCATGTCTTGCACCGTGTACCCTTTTATCGCATGACTTCAACACCATAAATTTCTTTGCAGGCACTTGTCGACCCAATTCGTCTCGAAGATAGAATCGTGCAACGCGATCGAGTTGCACATGGGATTGCAAGCGCTAGTTCTGCTCAAGCTGAACCCTCGTTACCTACGCTACGACTTTTGGGAGCGGTTCGCGGGGCTTTTCGAACGGAAAAAGCTGGTGGAGACGATCGACGTGGACATAATGGGTTGCATTCTGCAGCATTGTCGCGAGCTTCACGGCTCATTCAGATCACTGCCGTCGGTCGTTTGGGATCACGTGATTCGGTTCGATCTGCGCCAGGCCGACTTGCGCTCCGCCTCCTACTTGCTCTTCCAAGTTGCGAAGTGTCGCATTCGGCTGACTGAAGAATTTGTCGATCAAAGCGAAAAAGCGCTTACTGCCCACTTGTTGGACAGCGGCAACGACATCAAATGGATGGCATACGCTGTTCTGGCACTCGCCCTGCTTCGTCGCCCCGTCGGCCCGAAGGTGTGGCAGTCGCTGTATGACGTTCTTGAAGCTAGTGATGGTTCCATCTACGAAGGCGACTTCTACTTACTTGATATATGCATTCTAGTCAACGATCTCGTCCTCAAGAAGGTATGAAATTTATTTCTGTAAACTCTCTAAAGTAACGGTTATTCTACTCATATCCAATTATTTAATGTAAAAAGTCAAGTATATTGGCTAAATTGATAAAGTGCTTCTACAAGTATCGAGTTATTTTATCATTTACTATATATCTTAAGTTTATTAAATCGAATTATTGTAAAATTATTTACCTTGATCGAATTCGTCGCGAAAATGTTTAGGGAACGATTAATAATATAATGAACAACTGAGATTCAATTGATGATTTTAGCCAGTCCCGCCAGAATTAATCAAGTTGTTGCTGAGCAAATGGGACAGAGTGACTCGATTGAACATTCCAACGGCGCTGTTGAGAATGCGTCTGATCTACGGTCAGCGATACTTTCCCCCTGATGTTTGGCATTTGAGTGGAACGAAGGAGTTTCGACGTTCCACTGTGGAATATTTGACGCAAAAGCACAAAGAGACCGAGACCAACTTTGACATGCACCACGTCGAGCGAGCAATGTTTGACGCCCTGCGACGGTGAGTTCAGCTTTTATAGTTTGCCTCATGACACTTTGCCAGAAGTTTATCTTGTACCGCTGTTATTAACACTATACTTTTGATTGATAGGATTGCAATGAAAATTCCCAAAAGCCAGACTTCTTGATGACGAGAAAATTCAGCCAACTTCTTATTCCAACCGTTGTAGTATTAGTTACAGGAAGCGCGATGATTAGACAGCTATGACGCGCACGGGAGAATTTGGTGCATGTCACACTGACTAATCACGCCGCTTTCTACTACGGCATAAGCGTTTGTGATTATAGTAGTTTTACCAAGTAGTCGCTTCGGCAGTTTTGCTGCTTTATGTAGTAATTTTTACTCATTTTCGCTGCACTCTGTCAGAAAGTTCGCGAATATGAAAAAGCGCTCGTTGCGTATTGTAACGTAAAAATTATTTCAGTTATCGTATTCAAACTTGCCACGCCTGCAACACGCAGCCAAGATAGCATTATTGTTTTTATTATAATGTGGAGACGCTCTTACAAAATGCGGCTAAAATACTGTAATTTCTGCGGTTGAAAATGCGCATTTTTTAAGATATTTTCCACATCGGCCGGTCAGGGCGCAAGTACTGATCGCCACGATTGGCGCAGTAGTCGACTTCATCATCGATTTTGAGCGCCATCCGTCATTGGTCGTGCAGTTGGATGGGATATTCCACTTCACTCTGTTGCCGAATGGTCGTTCTACTGGTCAACGCGACGTACTCACTGATCTGAATACGGAGCTTCTGAAACGAGCCGGATATTGCGTCGAACGAATCTCTGCATCCGACTGGGCGTCAAAACCCGACGAGATCATGCGAGCGCTCCGAGCCGAGTACGGCCTCGTTGATGAAAAAATTGTTTGACCCTCCTATGACTATTTGTACGAATTTCTTCCTTTTCAAATGAAGTTATGTTATAATTGGTGCTTATTAGTTTGCAGGGTGTTATTTTTAAATTTTTCGTCGTCAGTTGTTAGTTTTACATTGTGAAAATAAAAATTATTTTTTAAATCTGAAAATTAATTTTAAATTGTGCTAATACTAGCCTCGAAAATGCTCGGTGCTTATAAGAGGATGTCTTATTAGAATTTTGTTAGGTCGAGTTTCACTGAGTTCTGACGCACGCATCACGAGTTACCCAGTTTAGTATGACCGCCGATGTCAATCAATATCAATCGTTTTTATACGGCGTTATCGATATTCGAGCAGTTTTTCGCATATTGAGTGTGAATAAAGCAAATGCATTTTTAATTCATTTCTTCAGGCTATCAATGTCTCTTGCTTGAATGGCTAAACTTTCGATTTGACAGAGCCTCATAAAAACAATCGCAAAGGACGATACACTGGTGAATGGATGATGCCAGACTATGATAGGCGATCCGAGCCAAAATCATCGACCTTGAAATTTCTGGTTTAAACAGTCGTACAAACAGTTCAATTCCAATGAGGTGTAGCGCCATCCTCTATTAATATCAGTTCAAAATGCTCATTTCTGAAGGCCGATTACACCCAAAGTTAGTAAGAAACTTGCAATGAACTTCCATAATGTTTTTCATCGTTTCAAACTAAGCATAAACTTTTACTGTTCAACAAACGAGTGTGCCATTCAAAATTTAATTAATATTAAATATTAGTCACACAAATTCAATCATTATAGGCATCATTACAATGCAAAAGAAGAAACATAAAAACGATTAAAATTGCTTTAAAGTGCGTAATTAGGTCAGTTACAACAGTAATCAGTGTAATTTTAAAACCGTTTGCATTGTACCTCCATGAAACGTGATTTACAAAGATCCTTCAACCTGCTCTACATTACAATAAATTTTCATTAAAATTCGTTTTCAGTTAAAACTGCTATTAGCATTTACAATCATTTACACCTTTGTGAACAATCCTTTACATCGCTGGTAAAACTGAACTATAACCGTCCATACCAGTTAGGAACTTCATTCTTTTTATAAAACATACTAAGGGATGTCTTCGCGCCTTCATGTCCTTGATCAGCGGCTTTCTTGAACCATTTATATGCTTCTTCATGTGACTGAGGTACGCCTTCCCCGTAATGATACATATCTCCAAGATGATCTTGTGCATTAGCATATCCCTGTTCAGCAGCTTTTCTGTACCATTCGACAGCTTCTTCATCTGATTTAGGCATGCCTTTACCTTTCTGATACATACATCCAAGGTTATCTTGGGCATTATCATATCCTTGTTCTGCAGCTCTTCTGTACCATTCGACAGCTTCTTCATTTGATTGAGGCACACCTCGCCCATTTTCGTACATCAATCCCAGGTCACATTGCGCAAGCGCGTATCCTTGTTCTGCTGATTTTCTGTACCATTTAACAGCTT
The DNA here is from genome assembly GCA_002796945.1 of Plectus sambesii. Lineage (NCBI taxonomy): Eukaryota > Metazoa > Nematoda > Chromadorea > Plectida > Plectidae > Plectus > Plectus sambesii. Next base: position 6,458 of record NIUQ01000685.1, read on the forward strand.
CTTCCTCTGATTGCGGCGTGCCTCTCCCCTTCACATACATACTTCCCATGCTATATTGTGCGAGCGCATTACCTTGTTCAGCTGATTTTTTGAACCATACAATAGCTTTTCTGTATGATTGATGCACGCCTTTACCGTCTTCATATCGCTTTCCTAGAATAAACTGCGCACTGGCATCTCCTTGGTTTGCAGCTTTTCTATACCATTTAACAGCTTCTTCAGATGACTGAGGTATACCTTCACCATTTTCGTGCATAAATCCCAAACTGCATTGTGCATCTACTTTCCCTTGTTCTACCAATTTCGTACACCGTATATCAATTTCTTCATCTGTTTGAGACACTCCTTTACCGTTCTTGTACATATTTCTCAGACAAAATTGTACATTTGAATTTCCTTGATTTGCTGATTTTATGTACCATCTGACAGCTTCTTCATATGATTGCGGTACACCTTGTCCATTTTCATACATTAATCCCAAACTATATTGTGCGTTTCCATCACCCTGTTCGGCTGATTTTTTATACCATTTTACAGCTTCTCCATGAGATTGAAGCACACCTCGCCCATTTTGATACAAATATCCAAGATAACTCTGCGCTCTCGCATCTCCTTGTTCTGCTGACATTCTGTACCATTTGACGGCCTCTTCATCCGATTGCGGCATGCCTCGGCCATTCTCACACATGAATCCTATGTTAAATTGCGCAGTCGCATTTCCTTGTTCAGCTGCTTTCGTGTACCATTTGACGGCCTCTTCATCTGATTGAGGCACACCTCGGCCATTTTGATACATGCATCCCAGCTGAAATTGTGCATCTGCATTCTCTTGTTCTGCAGATTTACTGAACCATTTGACAGCCTCTTGATCTGATTGACGTATACCTTTCCCTTTCTTATACATATACCCTAGGTAATACTGTCCATCTCTCTCTCCCTGTTCAGCTGATATTCTGAACCATTTAAAAGCCTCTTTATTTGTTTGAGGTACACTTTTTCCTTTCCTATACATGAGTCCGAAGTGATATTGCGCTTTTGAATTTCCTTGTTTCGTTGATTCTGAATACCATCTCACAGCTTCTTCATTTGATTGAGGCACACCTCGTCCATTTTCGTACATCAATCCCAGGTCACATTGCGCCTCTGCATTTCCTCTTTCAGCTGATTTCGTGTACCATTTGACAGCCTCTTCATCTGATTGCGGCACGCCTTTCCCCTTTTCGTACATTAATCCCAAGTTAAATTGCGCATTTGCATCTCCTTGTTCTGCTGCTTTTGTGTACCATTTGACAGCCTCTTCTTCTGATTGAGGCACGCCTCGTCCCTTTAAATACATTAATCCAAGATTATTTTGTGCATCTGCACGACCTTGTTCTGCTGATTTTCTCAACCATTTGGTAGCTTCTTCATCTGATTGAGGAACGCCTTTACCCTTTTCATACATTACTCCCAGGTAAAATTGAGCATTTGAATCTTCTTGTTCTGCTGCTTTTCTGTACCATTTGACAGCTTCTTCATTGGATTGAGGCACACCTTTACCCTGTTGATAAATATTTCCCAGATTATATTGGGCAGATGCGTTACCTTGTTCTGCTGATTTTCTGTACCATTTGACAGCTTCTTCAACTGATTGCGGCAAGCTTTCACCACTCATATACATTTTACCGAGGTTAAACTGTGCTTTTGCATTTCCTTGTTCTGATGATGTTAAGCAATATTTAATTCCTATTGCATCTGATTGAGGCACACCTCGCCCATTCATATACATTAATGCAAGGTCAAGTTTCGCATCAGCATATCCTTGATTTGCTGACTCTCTGTACCGTTTAACAGCTTCCTCATCTGATTGAGGTACTCCTTTACCACTCATATGCATCAAACCAAGAATACATTGTGCATGCGCATTTCCTTGATTTGCTGATTCTCTGCACCATTTAGCGGCTTCTTCATCGGATTGAGTGACGCCTATTCCATCCATGTACATTAATCCAAGGTTATATTGCGCAATTGCATCCCCTTGTTCTGCTGATTTTCTGTACCATTTGACAGCTTCTTCATTGGATTGTGATACGCCTTTCCCATTTTCATACATGAATCCCAAGTTAAATTGCGCACTTGGATTACCTTGTTCCGCAGCTTTTCTGTACCATTTTATTGCATCTTCATCGGATTGTACGACGCCTTCCCCATTTTTATACATTTCTCCAAGGTTCAATTGCGCACGCGCATTCTGTTGCTCTGCTGATTTTCTGTACCACTTAGCGGCTTCTTTATCGGACTGATCGATTAATATTCCCAAGTGATACATTAGACCCAACTTGAACTGTGTAAAAGCATCTCCTTGTTCGGCTTCATTGAGCACCATTTTAATTGCTTCCGCTGATGATTTGGGAATGCATTGTTCGGTCTCGATGGACAAATCAACGACATGACCTTGCCAATCTATCGTCTTATTGGAGCTGTGTTCCAGATTTGAAGAACAGTGTGAACTGAGTTGTGTTGAGAATTCCATGAACTGTGAATAAGACAGTATGTTTTTTTCCCCTTTTTTTTTTATTTTGCTGGAGTAAATCATGTTAAAAAATGTTTGTATCTTTGCTGGTATAATTCCATAACCGCTCTCTCTCGTTAGCAAAAGGACATATAAACCAAAGTTTTCTGGTGGCTCTTCATAAGAGAAAAAAAAAGTTAATGCCATGATAAATTCTTGGATGGTTCTGTGCAGAAATGAATATTCAGTTTTCGTGTGATAGGATGTGTCTCTTGTTTCTTCTTTTCTTAAGAATCCAACTTCTTGTACGATTTCCTTTAGTTCAAATTTTTTCAGATCTGTGTCTGTAAATGTTGTCTTAAATATATCTTGCATGGCCATTATTCCAAGCATATGCAGTTGAGGAAAATATTGGTAATTGTTTTCAATTACACGAAATTTGTCAGTTTCATCGTGTTCATAGTCAAAAAGGCTGGAAACATTTTGATTGGGATTACTTCTTTGATGTCTGTCTATCATCCACCAAATCATGTTCATGTAGAGCTCAACTTCAGTACCATCAATAATTTTCTTGTGTAGAAGGCAAATAAAGGTCAACATTAAGGGTGATTCTGAAAGCATTTCTAAATTGCCGTTAGTATTCAAGAGATGTGTTACAGCTGATGTGTTTTCTGATGATTCTGTATTATTTACTGCTTTAAAATGTTTTGATATATACTCTTGCTTTTGTAATTCGGTCGTAAATCCAATGATATCGACGAAAATAAAGCGTCCTTGGTTGCGATGCTTTGACAAATATCCTTTTCGTGAAGTTATAAGAACATTGAACTGTAACGGTCTACTTATTGAGCTTGAAAAGAAATCGCTCAATTCTTGGCATTGTTCCTCCAAAGCGGATTCATCATATCCATCAAGGAGCACTATAATCTTGTGCTCTTTGCAACATTTGGAGTCATTTATGAACTGGTGAAATATTTCATAGTCTTCCTCATCGAGATAGCCTTTCATGTAATGGCTTACCAACTCTTTGATATCTTTGAACTCAAACTCGCGTAGTCTACGTAGTTCTATATGTAAAACAAGGTCATAGTCACTCCATCGTGACTGTGTCCATTCATATGCAAGTCGTTGCATAAGTGAGGATTTTCCTACACCTGGATCTCCTTCAATAATCAGCATGTCCGCTTTAGCAAATGCTTTTTTGAGCAAAGTGGCATAATCTTCCGTGACTGTTGAACCACCTTCCAAAATGAGCGTTAAATTAACCCATTTTTCGTCAATGTCAAAGTAAAATGGTAGTGATAAGGGAATAACATTCCGATAGCTTTTCGAATATATTCTTCTCAATGAATTTTGAATGCTGAAAACCAATTGCACACAGTGACATTGTTTCTGAAAATTCAATGACATCAGGCGGTTCGGTTTTTGCCAATAAATTTTGCGATTGGGTGGGCTTATTCTCATTTTCTGAGGTTGCTACCTTTAAGAGATAACTGCTGATAGGTGGTTGGGGGTGACATGTAGCTTTTGTTGGTGGTAAGTCATATCACTCCCCTGCTATCCCCACTGTCGTCGTCCACTCTGCTGGTGGCGGTTTACGTCCAAAATATCGAGACCCGAATGTCGAGGGACAAAATGTCGACGGTATAAAATGTCGAGGGTACATAATGTCGAGTGACCAAAATGTCGAGGTACAAAATGTCGAGGCTAGCTATTTATTGCAAGCTTGCCCTTGCTCGTATAGTTATAAACGAACTGAACAATGTCTTCCATATCATGCGCGCAAAATTCAGCTTAAAATGGAAAACGATTTTTGATAAACAAAAGATCCATACGATAGGGGTAAACTAGGGATGAACGATTAAATAATTGAAGATGAACAAAGATAATGGCGAATGTAAAGACAGAAGTAAAGGCGAAAGAAAGTACGAACAGTAGAAAGCGAGCAAGATAACGATGCGTAGGGGTTGATTGCAGGGATGAAGGCAAGGGTGATGATGCCATTGCGGTCAGCCGGGTGCTAATATACCGGTCAATTCTGCCGTTTACCGCACATTATTACAGCGCATTCACCATTTAGAGTGAATGCGCGGTAATAATGCGCGGCACTGCATTGATTTGATTTTTTGAATCGGAAGCTTTTTGTACTACTAACCTAACTAAAAATTCAACTTGATATTTGATATACTCAACTTCTCTTACATCCAATTTTTCATGCCTCGACATTTTATACCGTCGACATTTTGGTCCTCGACATTCGGGTCTCGACGTTTTGGACGCGGCCCCTGGTGGCATTGTTCGATAGTTAATTAGCGAGGTTTTTCAAAGGCATCTTCGAGGATTTTCTCAAGTACTCTGCAATCTGCACAATACATTTTCTCGTCTTATCTATGTAAGCATACCCCAATATGTCACTATTATTTGAGTAAACGCTAGAAGATGTAGAGAATCAATGCTATTTGTCGGTCTATTTGCCTACTGTAAGTCAAAAAACTGAAATTATCACAGTAGTACTAATGTGGAAGAAGTGATACCAAAACAACGTACTGAATGAAACTGGATTCAAAACTGACCTTCCTAAACTTCGTTTCAAATTTACAGGACTTGGCTGAGTAACATTCTCGTACGTGAAGATAGTTAAACTAGCAATACATCGAGACGCAGCAATCGGCAGGACTTCTTCTTTTATGATTCCCGGCTTCAGTATTATGAACACAATTGGCCACTCATACGATGGTGTATTCAGATAAACGTCCACAGCCACATTACTGCTACTCATGCGAGCTTGCTCGTTCACTTGACCGCAAGGAATTTTCTTCGCATCAAAATAGTTTCTCATCGCAATCGAATCATTATCATCGCATGTAATGACGGCAATGTGCTCTTTCTTCAATGATGGCAATTCGGCAGTACTAATATTTGCGCTTGTTAAAGTATCTATCTTATTTGCAATCTCGTTCTGAACTTGGTCAAAACTGTCGAAGATGTCACTTTTTACCGCGACACCATCAATACCGTGGCCCATAGTGATACCATGTGTATAGTAATGCTCCCACTTTTCAAAGATGTTTCTAGTACCTCTAAGCATTTTCATCAGTTCAAAATGTTTGAATTCTTCTAATCTTCGCTGATAGAGACGAAATGAAGTGACTGCTTCGCCAGGCTTGTGCAAGCCAGTAATTACTACTGTAGTGTTACCGCTACAGTTGACTCTACTTTGAATCTCCTTAATATGATAATCTTCTACAGGTGTTTCATCAAAGAAAACATCATCTGTTGGCTCAGCAAAGTTTATCATATCGATTGTGTGAACTTTTGGCCTTCTATCAATCTTTCTCGCTCTATCCCAAATGATTTTATCCTTTTCCTCAAAGAAGTATTTTTCATATTTTGCTTTAAGCTTTTCATTTACAAACACAAACACCGAGCCTGGCTTATTTTCCATGGCAGCTTCTAAAGCGCGTAGCATTAGAATGAGCGTTTTGCCCGAACCAGGTGCACCACAAATTGTAATGCATTTTTCTTTGCATTCGACAATTTCAAGTTGTTGTGCTGTGAGGATAATTTTTCCAGATGGTCCATTCCCGGGCATGTTTAGTGTCTTAGTGGGATCTTGCTTTTGTGCTATATCTTGTTCCATAATCCAAGTGGCAACTTGCATGGCGTTGTAAGCCTGAGAATGGAATTCGACTTGTGACCGACAGCATACAAACTCAGCCGCAAATTGCCGCAGCAATGAAATTTCAATCATCCTGTCGTTTGTTTGTGGTTCAAAGAACTTCCTGAAGATAGCACGATCATTCAATGCCGACTTATCAATGACCCTGTATCCTTCATAAGTATCGCGGTCTTCGTTTCGAAATGGAAAACAGATGAATCCAGTGATGCAAATGCATTCCTTTTTATAGAGCAAATGAAAAGAATGCTTTATCATCTCTATATTTCTATTTAATTGAGATTTTGCTTTCCCAATTCGCTTGTTGACAATATTTTCATCATTTGTCTCGGTTGCTTTCACTTCAATGACAAAAATGCCGCGATTTTTGTGGAAAAATATAGCATCCCATTCACCGTCTTGAATTTTTTGATTTTTTTTTACTTTTCTGTCTTTTTTTCGTCCACTTAGGTTCGCTTCAAGGTCGCAGAATTCCAGACCAGACACTAGTATTCCACCCATATTCAGTTCTTGAAACTTTTGCATGAATGCCGCTTCTCCTTTTTGACCTAAAATATTTGGCGCCAAATGCGGAGCTTCGTCGACACTTTCCCGTTTCCAACTCTTCAGAACGTCAAGATTTGGAGGAACGCGAATCGTTTCAGCAGAATCTGCTCCAAGTACGACTTTCCATTTTTCACTAGAATACCAAAAATCCATGCCCTTTTCTGGATCGCGTGGACCTGTCGAAATTACTTCCATGGAGCTTCATGCAGAGTGTCTTTGATATGAATGTATGAGACGAGAGTAACTGAAACTATGCATTCTCACGAAACCCGCTATAGTGCTACAAAACTGGTTATGGGCGATGAAAATTATTTTGTTATGGATCACTTAGCAATAAACACCAACGAATGATAACCTAAATTTTCTGCCGTAAAAAAATTATTAATGCCGTAATATGATTATTGATGAGTATGTGATTATACTTATCATCTCATCCCATAGTGATAGTACTGAATGAAACTTCCTAATGTAACATATTCTTCGAGCAACGGCCTGCAACGCATGAGCGTCCCACTCTTTTTTGGTGTATATGTTTATATAGTGAGTTAAAAATCATTTTATTTAGATTAATTTAGCGACATTAAATCTAGTTTTAATAGACTCTTATGCTACTATTCTGCTTCTATGACCAGATGACTGCGAAAAGATTAGAAAATCAAAGTTAATTTATCTCACTTTTATCACTGCGGCATTTTGATTTTACTACGCGATTAACCAAATAAACTATTTTGGTGAACAGCAAACAGAATTAGCCGACATGCCACGCTGTACAATCACACTAAATTAAGAATCTAACATATAGTTTTACATTAACGTCACAGTATTTAATCTATTCACAAAGTTGATTATGGATAAATGACAGTGCAAAATAAGCGTAAAATCATGAGTTGTCACGATTGTTACTCTTCCGTGTCGTCTTGCCGTTTAAGCATAGCTCTTGTCGACGTTGTAAAATATGATTGATAAGCATTATGGTGAACCTACGCTCACTGACTCTCGCTACCAGCATCACTCTAACGTATTACGTGTGTACTAAGCATGCATACATCTGTGTGCAAAATGTATTTACTATTTAGGTGGTGCTTCATAATTATGGAACACTCAAGCACAAGATATCGTATTTACGGAAATACGGTATATTAATAAATATCTCGTCCCTTCGTCAAAATCTAGTGCAAAACAGTCGAAGCATATAAAAATTGCATAATTTTGTGCACATGGGCCGAACCAACTTAAGCTCCGTCTAATATATTACTCGGCCCACGCAAAATTAGGTCGATGTGGTGCACCAAATGTCAAATTTTCTCGGTGCACCGTGAAATTCGGTACACGGTTCGGTGTACCGATCGCTCTTATAGTCCGTACCAGTCTTCATCAGTAATTTTTTAAAGAGAACCCCTTGCTTTATCATGCGAATCATCGATGTTAAAGTGAATTATCATGGAATGGCCTGATGGAGTCTGCACGAGTTCAGGGCGCAATTATTAGTGAATTGAAAGGAAGAGGTCTCGAAGCGATAACCTGTATAAATGCAGCACCGCTCAACGGAAAAGTTGAACGCGCAAATACGAATAGAAACAGCTGATGAGCGAAAATGTCTACGCCGACCTTCGGGCGTTGGCTCTAATAGTAAACGATGGATCGAACCAAGTCCTCTGGTTCTTCTGCGATCTAAATCAAAAGATTCGTAGTTGTAACGGTTGAGTCAATGATAGAATAGGCTCTAGGCTCCCCAGTCCTGTGTCTTTAGTACCAATATAGGAATTACTTTCTCCGTATGTATCGTCTCTACTGATTCAATAGGTCTAGTCATTGGTTGTTGATGTATTTATCGCGAAGTTGTGCAAGTTAAAATAGAATGTTATGCGAAAAAACTATCGAAAAGCGCCCAGCTGTAGATTCGTTTGCGCTGACTGAGTTTGACGAAGAATGGGGGTGTCATAGAATTAGAGATAATTATGATTACAACTATAGGTCAACCAACAATGCTATTGAATGAATGTATAGCCGCATTCCATGCACTCGATTCTTTCGAGTTGTAGCCTCTGCTTGAGGCACGATAAAGGCGCGGTGGAAAGAGTGAACAGCCGAAGGAAGGAGGGCGCATGTATGCTCTAAAGAAACGGGAGCGAGTTGCTTGCTAGTTTGAGACGGAGGCGCTTACCGGCTAATGTATGTGCGATGTAGCCTTTGTTCGGGGGGGGGGGAAGCGCGAAGCGAAAAAGAGCGGCGGGTATCGGAGCAGTTTGTGGAGTTTTTTGCGTAGAGCGCGCGCGTCTGGCTCATTGTTCATCGGGCGCGTCCTTTCATGTGCGGCCTTGCGCGCTCGCCGGCCTGCACCAGTCGTTCGGTCAACTCTTCAGGCGATGCGTCTTCCACTTATCATTCACTTCTTTGGCCGTCGCACCGTCACGCTACTCTGTCACTGATGCGGCCATGGATGTCAGCAACGGTGTGTATTGGCGACGCCTTGCGAGTATATTATTACTATTGGTGGTGATCGTCGTTGGGAGTGAAGTGAAGAGGTTGGAATGCGTGCCGCGATGTGAATGTCCATCGGAATGGGTGGTGGACTGTTCGAATCGGTCGTTCTCCACGCTGATCGACGCGGCGCGCGCGGGCGCCGGCAGCGAGTTGTTCATGGCGCCGCTCGTCCCGCACACCGCCAAGAAACTCGACCTCAGCGGCAATCACATCAGCCAGCTGGACAGCAACGCTCTTGCCGGACTCAGAAACCCTGAGCAGCTCATCGAATTGTACGTTGCTATTTTCTCGTTACTTTCGTTCTTTTGAAAGAAGACGTTTTATTTTTGTAGTTTTAAAGCATGTTTTTACCTCCTTTTTCTTAAATTATGCTACATAAGTGGGGCATAAGATCTTATATAACTATCGCTATAAAATTAACGATATAACATGAATGATGAAGCCTTTATTATGCGACACACTCAATAACACGTACTATTTTCAAAGTCAAAGGCTCAATTGCTTCAATTGTATCAATCAACCGTCAAAAATACTTTTAAAATTCTCGAATTAAAGGGAGATCTTGCCGCACGATTATAGAATCATATTATCAATTCTTCCCCTAAATTATTAGCGAAATGCTCAAGTTTCCGAGATATATTCATCGTCTTAATGTATTTGCCGCGTTCGATAGTGTGTAGCGGCCGACACGATGGGCAGGGGGCTGCGCGCTGCACTATCGCCTTTCTCCATAAATCATTCGGTCGTTCGTGTCGGCCCTCCGTCTCGGACACTCCAATCTGAACGCAAATAAATAACCGCATTCGATGTTTGATCTCTGCAAGCTGCCGCTGAAACAGGCACTAATATATCTTGCTCTCAATCGAGCCATGTCGAACGAGTCGATTAAGATTAATCCAATCGGACTTTATGTAGAATATGTATGCAGAGGAAATTGGATATACATGTTTTGCAAGCCTCGTGTGCAACTTTTGTATTGAATCATGCTCAGATAAGTGCACAAAATGTGTCGAATTGATGTGCACCTAAGCAGTGTCCACTTAAATATTAGCATTGCCATAGTTTTTTCAAAGCTTTATTGATAAATGTTATAAATGGATGTTCCTTTCAGAGATCTATCGAACAATCGCCTAACGCTCATCGCTCCTGGCGCCTTTCGGTTGCTGAAGAATCTGCAGAAGTTGTGAGTTGTTTTGTTGACGCCGCCGCGCCTAGTGGAGGACGGTGACAATCAAAGGGAAACCGCCGACCGCTTAACAAATGCGTTGCGCGCGCGAGGAGGCGGGGGGTGAATTCCATTTTGACGCGGCGCCAATCAATCAGATAAATGGTGTCGATGGCGGCACCGAGACCCCCCCCCCCCCTCTCCTCTCGCCGTATCGTCGCGATATTCGGCGTCCGTCTCGATGCTCGGGGGCTAATCGACCAGCTGGCCATATACGCGCCTCCCTCCCGACTATTTATCCTGTTTTTGCAGGAATCTCAGCAACAACAGACTGCACTCACTCAATCGCACAGTCTTTTCCGGACTCGCCAGCTTGCAATCTCTCATACTCGATGACAATCCGCTGGCGGCGTTCCCCGACAAGACTTTTGCCAGTCTGCACAGTCTCACTTTCATGTACGCAATTTATCTGGCCGTCGTTTTACATTCAAAATAACACGTGTTAAGCATGATATTGATATCTCGAGTCTGCGGTTTTATGGCGAGCGAAAAGCATGAGATCATTATTGTTTACAAAATAGGTATCGTAACAAGCCAATACTGTCCTTAATGCGCGGAATAACAGCTGGTATTGTGCAAGTACGAACACGACCTTTATTCGCTAAATGCGAATAGTATCCATTGAATTTGCAGTAGCATTCGTTCGCCGCAGCTCAACTGCGATTGCCAAATGGTCGACTTTCGTCGATGGGCGCTGCGACGAAGCGAAGACGACGATTCAAAGTCGGTGGCGATCAGCGATCGCACGAGATGCGTCTTCCCGCTTCAGTTCCGCGATTGGAAGCTGGGGGATTTGCGACCGAAGATGCTAAAGCGGATGTGTGGGAAAGGTAAGAAGAGATTTTTGTGGGAATCCTTTCGACAACCGATGCTTGTTTAAGGTGATTTGAATCCCGAAGTGTTCGCGATCGAGCCCACTGGACCCTCGGTCATCTTCTATCCCGGCGAAGACCGCTCGCTTCTTTGCAAAGTGTCCAACGTCGACGCCGACCTTCGCATCGAATGGTTGCACAACAATGCTCCCGTCGGCGGCAACATCACCAATCACCGCCAAGTTTCGCCCGAAACCCTCACTCCCGACGGCCGACTGCGGGTGGCCGTCGTTCGTCTGAACAGAATCACCTTTGAGGACGCCGGTGATTGGACGTGCCACATCGAGAACAACAAGTCGACTATGCGTCGCACGATTCGTTTGATGCCGCTGCCGATTGGGCACGAACAGTGCGTCGAGGTGAGCTTCTTTCGCCGGAGGTGTAGCAATTACCGATTCACAAGCTTAACTTTTAGGAGTCGTTTGACGACGAGAAGGGCGAATTTTTGTGGCCGAACACGGAGCGCGGCCAAATGAGACATTTGGAGTGTTCGGGCGGGCCGAACGGCTCCTTTGCCAATCGTCAGTGCGACTCGCTCGGCAATTGGCTCAAAATGGACACTTCCGAGTGCGACTTTGCCTCGAACACTACTCGCGCTCTGTGGAATCTCCTAACCGACACTCGGCAACAGCATCGACTGACCCAACTGGCGAACATCACCACGGCCGCTGCTGAGCCTCTCGTATCCTTCGATGTTCGCGTCGCCTCCTGGATTGTCGGCAATACGTCGATCAACGCCAGCGACCACTCGCTCTTTCTCGTCGTCGCTTCCAACTTGATGGACGCATCACAATTGACGCTTCGATCGGAAGCGGATCTAGGAGCGTTTCGTCGACGACTGGCGGCGAACGAATTCGCCTCATTCGGTCCGGTGCAGTCGCACAAGAATTTGGCAATGTGCCAGCGAATGAGCACGTTCGCGCCGCTGCTGCTGATTGGCGACGTGAACGAGACTGCCGACTCGGGCGGGGAAGAAGGACTGGTGGGGGCGGTGGTCAGGGAGCGATTCGTGTGCTCGGAGTACAAATTGCTGCACTGGTTAGGCTTCGGTGAGTCGTGCGAGCTGGGCTAAAGTCACGACTCTTTATTCTGTGAATCGCTTTCAGAGATGGTATCGGTGCGCATGCCGTTCGAGGCGCTGAGAGTAGTGTTCTCATCGGCGCCCATACCGGCGTACGGGTTGTTCCGACTGCTGTGGATGCGCACTCCTCGTCTCTTTGACTCGGTTTACTCGGCCGATGGCGAGTGGGTCGCCGAGAACGATGTGCTCGGCGTCCGCATCAAGCGCGAGAACTCCACCATCGATCGGTTGTTCGGCCAGAATCCCCTCTCGACCGACGAGGAGCGAGAGGTAGTCATTTTATCTTTTGGCGTTAAACATATTTTAAAACTCTAAGATACGTAAAATATACTTCAAAAACCGTAAAAGTATGTACGGACCTTGTAAGATGATTAAGAATACTTTCACTTTCTCGTTATGCAACTGAATTTTTGAAGTACTTTTGACGCCGTTGGGCGTGTGTGGGGTTGACGCATGATCGCGATACCGGTATCGCGACCCCCTTGGGAGATGCGATTGTTGATTGATTAGTTAAGTTACAAAACAATTAATAATCTCATCTCCCGCGTGCGTCGCGACGCCGGTATGACGATCTCGCGCCAATCTACAAAAAACACACCCCCTTAGCGTTACCAAATAGCCATTGACATTTCATTTCAGACCTCAGGGAACGCTTCGTTGATATCGCCGGTGGTGTTCACATTCGAGTTAGGCACGCCGACGGACCAAGTAGCATTGGGAGCATGGGAAGAGGCCTCGCATGCTTGGCGGGTCGTCGCCGACGACGTCTGCGCCAGGTCGAGAATCGGTCGAGCGGGCGCTTCTTTCTCTTGTCAGCCCGCCTTCCTCACTCCCTACTTTCTCCAACTTCCACTCAACATTTCCTATTTTACTGTGCTGCAGAACGCCACTGTCTTAGCTGCGTAAGTGTGCTAATATTTGTGCAACATTGTTTCATCAGTAAGAACGAAAGCGATGGTTGAAGCATTTATTTTCTTCCAAAAGATCATAGTTCATGATTCTATTTTGTATACGCACATGCCATTTCTACTTTGATGAGGATGTTTTCCAAACATTACATTTTTTTATAATGATTCGGCTTGGAAATGACCTTATTTAAGTGAAAATGGTGCAAATCGATACTCGATTGCGATTATTGACAAAGTATGATGTCGCACCATGGAAAGTGACTCCTTGAGGAAAAAATAATCATCAGTTGCGGTTTATAGCTCGTCATCTTACTGATGGAAGAGTTTATATCCCACTCATCTCAATTCTTCGTTTCAGTCTAAGAGCAGACAAGACGCCGGTGGTGCTAATGGCATGGATGTACGCGTCGGCGGGCTTTCTCAGCTGTTGTTTGCTGGTGACGATAATCGTCCACGTATTCTGTGTCAAGTAGGTGCTCTTTTCACAGTGCTGATATAACTCTGACGCGATTAGGTCGATCGGCGCCTCGACAAAACTTCGCCATTGTCTCATCAATTGTTGGCTGTCCCTCTGCGCCGTCTCTCTCACCTTCACATTGGGCATCGACAAGGTGCACTTGGCCGTTGTGTGCGAGTGCGTCGGCGTCGTCACTCATTACTCCGCTCTCGCCGCTTTGCTCTGGCTCGTCCTGACTCTCAGGTTCGTCATATTTTACGTTGTTTGATCATTTACGCTCAAATTTCTTCATCAGTATCATGAGAACCGTCTCCGTTGAGGTTTTCTTTGACGTTATCCGTATTGAAGATACGCTTAAGTTGACGTTCTACTGTATTCATTTTAGAATTTTGTTTGCTAATTTAATAAATGTTAATGCTATCAGTTACGCGTTGAATATGCATTCGTAGAGTATCTTGTGAGAATTGAATTATTTGTAAGCATTCTTAGTAAATGTATAGAATGCTCCGCTTACGCTTCTGGAGCTTTTGAAATATGTTCTACGCTCAAAGCACGCGTCATATCTACGGTACCCAATACATCATTACCACTCGTACAGTTTGAGATAGGAAATGTTATGGTGTCGAATATTAAAATTCCTAGATGCGTGGTGGAGCTTGTAATGAAATTACCAAGATTGCAGCATTACTAATCTCTTTGCGTATTTCGGTTATTATTCACATTAAAGAGTATTTCATCATAATTCGTCACCATCGCATTCCAGTTCTTCACCTTTGCATTTAATTTCGTCATCTCTGCATTCAAATATAACGCTTATTTGACAAATTGGAATGCAAAGGTGACGAATGGTAATGTGAAGGTGATATATTATGATGAATGATCCTGTAATTCGTAAAAAAACTGATATGGGACGCAAAAGGAGAATTCATATTGCAGGACAATTCAAAGGAAAACATGGAAAGCGGCTTATCCGACGGCGCGTTCGGAAGAGGAAAGTCCATTTCCCGTGTCGCAGCACGGCCCGTTGGTTGGACTGTACTTTCTGGCATACGGCCTGCCGCTGATCGCGTGCTCCTTCGCCCTGGCCCTCGACAAGTCGGCGTACACTGTCTCAGGCACTTTGTACGGCAGTTTTTATACGACTTTCGCTGAAATGTCGATTAAAATTGACTGACGATTGAAATTGCAGCTGTTTTCTGTCGCCAATGTCGGGCGGCTTGTTTTATCTGTGGTTTTTCGGCCCCGCCTGCTTGCTGCTGGCGATTGGCGGCCTTTTTTGGCTCGTCGGTCAGTGCACCGCGACCGCCGCCAGCCGCCGCCTCTCCTCCATGGGCGCCGATCGAACGCGCAACTTGTCGGCGACGATGACGACGGCCGACGATTCGGCGGTGCCTTTGATGAATAACTGCTCGCGACGCGACGACGATCAACTGTCGGCGCAGACGTCGCTCGTCGACCACGACCTTTCTTCCGCGTTTCATATACGGTAGGGGATGCGATCTTCTGGTACTTGGGGCTAATAGAAAAGTGAGAATATAGCTACAGTGAGGGTAGAGACAACTGAGTGAAAAGATCCATTGTATGACTGAGACATTAAAAGAAATGTTAAGCTATGTAAAGGCGATCGAATGACGTCATTCGATAGTGTCTACTGTAGACCAGAGTGCCGCCGCATGACAGGAATAGTTGTGGGGAGGTTGAGATGGACAATGGTCACCGCCATGATATTTTGCAGAACTGCCGGATTCCTGCTGACGGCATACGTCATCGCTGTGATCAGCGCGGCGCTGTACACTTGGCCTCCGAGCGCCGTATTACCCTACCTGCCCGAGTATATTCTCATCACTTCGGTGACCTACAGCGTCGCCTGCTGCTTGATGGGCGTGTTCGTGCTGGGCGCGCACGTGTCCTGCCGCTCCGATCTGAAACGGCGGTGGTCGACGCGATCGCCGCCTGAACAGCCGACGATGAACGGCGCCGCGACGAACGTCACTGTCGTCCTTCGAGCGCAGCAAGAGGAGCGGCCTGCTAAGCGGCGGCGGAGCCAGGGAGTCGACACCGTTCCGTCAAAGTAATATACTATCTTTCATTATAATTTGTCATCTTTTCATTCAGTTTCGCCAAACTTGCGCTCGAATTGGATGCAATGATAACGAAATTGTAGGTTTATGGGTGGCGGAATCAAATGCAAAGTTCACGAATTTGAATGCAAAAGTGACGAGATAAAACCTGTCTGAGAGGCTAAAATAAAAACTAAATGGTGAGTTTCAGTGTGAGCCGTCGCGAGTCGCCGATGGGTCAGTCGTACAGCAGCGAGCTTAACGGGTCTTGGCGCTCGGCCAAAGCGGAACGGGCGATGCAGATGTCGGCGAAGAAGTATTACCAACGGCAGCGCGAAATGAAGGAGACTGGTCTGAACGGGTCGGCGCTATCGGACGTGCAGACCTCTGTGATCGTCGAAGAGAACGAGTCCGACGGCGTCGATGTCGCCGTCTTCCGGCGACGACTCACCGACGCCGTCTCTCCCGTCGTCGAAGAGCACGACTATTACAATGTCGAGATGCTGCTAGCTGATAAAGCTGTCGTCGCCAATGGACGCGCGACGCATGGCCTGTCGTCCGAAACGAGGTTCTGATTCTCACTCTAGCTAGGGGAATTGTATTCATAGAGCTTCCACTTACTCGAGGAATAAGCAACCGGCTTGCACAAATTTTAAGGGCTGATTAGGATGTGTCACATGAAACTTGCAAAGTCACTCTTTGCTCTACCTATCAACTATTAATAACGAACAAAGCTATGTTTATGCGTTCTTGATATTTGTAGAGCAAAGTGTGAACTTTTATACAGTGATATTCGTTTATACCGGCATGTTTTGACCGGTATAAGCGAACTTTTTTGTATGGGAATATACGCTTCGAGACTGAAAATCTTGTCCGGTATAAACGAAACACAGTTATAAATGAAAGAGCTGTACACGAATTCCACGGTATTCTCTAATCAGCCCTGTTGACTCCTATGCTTATTCTTTGAAACGAAAGCGCTATGGATTCGGTCCCTAGCTGGTGTTTCGGTGCTGATTGCACATCGAAATATCATTTCACTTGTGCACACGGGGTAGCTTTATTGTTGAAGCTGACGATTATGATCTGTACGTTTTGAAATTGACTGCAGTTTACTGATTGTTAACTCTTCCTGTTGAAAATAGCATGTTGCCGCTTCCTTCTTGTTCCTTAGCCACGCTATTTGTCCGCCGCGTTTCTTGGCGCTGTTATTCAGGTCTCATGTTTGTTTTTGCTCAACTTTTTGGCCCGAGTTGGCGGCCTTCATGTGCAGTGTGCTACTTGTTAATAGGATTGTGCATAATTGTTGCTGCTTTTGATATTTTACATACCGTTTCATCCATCACTCTGAATGACGAGTTAATTTTTGCACTTGATAAGATTCTCAATCGATGTATGATTACGATATTGCAAGTTACGATAATGAGGTCACTTTTTCGCTCACGACGTCCGTTGTTTTACAAACATTTTCCAGTAGTCGTTTGTCGCGGTACTGAAGCCTCCCAACACACTGTCGTCCAATCGAAACTGCGTCCCCGTCGTGTTGTTCGCGGCCAGCAGAACGCGTTGAAGCACCGAATTTTGCTCGCTGACTGCGTCATGGAAAGTTTGCTGATGCAGGCGCAGGGAGAAGTCGGTGTGGAACTTGGCACCGCAACGCTGACAGCGAAAGTCTGGAGAGGAGGATATTGATGAAGTGAGAGTGGCGGGAAAGACAAATCGCTTCTTGTCGGGGGACGAAGCAGACGGATCGGCTGACTGTGGTCGGTGGGCATTGATGGAATTCTTGTCGACGTGCAGAAGTGCAATATGAAGTCGGCGAGTGTCGCGGTGCTGGAACTGCAGAGGGCAGAAGGCGCAAGCTATGGGGCCGCGACCGCGGTACTCCTTTCCGACGCCGCACACCTGCCTCGGCCAGTTGTCGCGGCTCGTTCCCATCGCCTGCAGCATTCGATAGTCGTGATCGGCCATCACGTGCGTCCACAGCTGGCGGTTCAGAACGCTGCGATCATTGCCGATGCAAAAGGGACACATCGTACGCGATGACGCTTGACACTCTTGCATCACTTTGTGCTTTGCCAGAGCGCTCCCCGACTCGAACTTCTTCGGACAACCCGCGCAACGCAGACCGAATTGAACTTGAACTGCCGACTTGAACGGCTCCGAAGCTCGACGCTCGGCAACGACCGCGCTGACAACACTTTCAATGCTGTCAATAGTGCTATCGATTTTGTTCCGGTGCACGAAAGACTTTTTCGCTTTCGCCTCTCTCCGAGGTTCAGAAGGTGGACTTTGGCGTTCCTTTGCTGCAAAGCCAAAAACGCCTATATATAATAAAGCAAAGATTAACGCACCTGCGGAGATATGAACAGACACGACATGTCGACGAAACTCATCCGCGGGAATATACTCGTTGCAAAGTTGGCACAACTGCGGCGGATCGAGGCGTCTGAGTCGAATGGCGATATTGGCAGAATGCCAAACGGCCGTGTGGAACAGCCACTCGTGCGCAGACTTGAGCAGCGAAGTCGACGAACAAAAACGACACTCGATTGGGAATGTCTGCTGCAAATAAAGGAGCTTTGATAACAAAAAAGAACAAGCGTATTAGACGAACCGGCAGCTTGTCGGTGAGTTCTTTCGAATGATCCACTATGAGATGATCAAAGAGATGAGCTCTTTTTACGGCCCAACCGCACAGCAGACAAACGGCCATATCGCCCGCAGCCAAACGCAGTTTGCGTGCATCCACACAGCCCACGTGCAATAACAAGCCGGCGAGCGCGTCGAAGCTATTATTGCATGAACAGCAGTGGTAATCGACGATGAGCGATTCGTCGGCGGCCGCATCGCGGTGAAAAAGAGCCTCGTGGCTGATCAGCTGAGTCGGCGAGCTGAACGACGCGTCGCACGTCTCGCAAGTGACGCAGCCATCTGCTATCAAACAAGCGTTAATACAAGAGTCAAAGAAGTAACACACAGTATTAAACAATCGTACCGAATAGCTGTTGATAGGCTACTGGCTTCTCAAACTCGAGCCGTCCCAGTTCGCGATCTGCTAATCGCCCGCGCTTTCGAGCCGCTTTCTTCGCTACTCTCTGAGGTAATTCTGCAATAACGAAACCGTTGCAACATTAATGCTTCATCGTGGACGTTGAAAAAATTACGACAAACCATGTGTCCGATAACCAGCAGTGTTGCTGAGAAATCCAACCTCTTCCACGGCGTTTTTAGTTTCGATCTCAGCTGTCTCCAATAGCTCGATACGGGTCACAATGTCTCGGATGACATCCTTAACTACTGCTAAGTGCTCCATAGTCCCGAAAGAGCAATTGTGACTGGTCGATGACCGGTTGACGATTCATTCGATCGAATCGTCTTCGATACGGTGGTCAAATTCGGATTTGATTACCGTATATCCATTCAGGGACTCGTAGCGTGACGTATTTGTGATATATTACTTTTGAAGTGAAATTCTTTTAGTTTTCGCTAAGAGATTCGCCCGAAAAAAGGCAAATATTCCCTTAACAAAATCTCTGGCTCGTTCTTGTTAAGCTTTTTTCAGCGTTTATATTCAACTATTCCTGTATCTTCTTCGCATTTGTCGTAAATCTGTCCTTGCTCTTGATATTTCATTCCCCTTCAAGCAAAAGGCTGAGGAAAGTAAACTGGAACAAGCCAGCAAATTTGTTAAATGAACCTTTGCCATTTTTCTACAAATCTCTTAGCAATCCGAATGCAGGAATCGTGTTCGTGTCGAAGTCATTGGAAAGTATGCACACTAACTTATCAGAGCGCATTCTTCTTCAGGGTGTATTTCCGGACAGCATGTTTTTACTCCACCAATGTATTCAAAAAGATAAACACCGTATTTTCTCTTATGATACGACAGTGTAGCGATCGACTTGAAAAATACACCTGTCATCATACCGTATTTGTTCTAATAATCGCCCTGGGCGATTATTTTTTCAACCTAGGTCAGAGGGGGGCGATTATTGGAGGAAATACGGTATTTCGCCACTCTTGCACCCAGTTTCGTCAACATTACGTTCAAATTGAATTCAGAGATGACGAAATAGAACGCACGGATGACAAAACTGAATGCGAGAGTGACGAATTGTGACGACAGGCGGTGTACGATATGTACAATATCATTACTCAAGTAATCAAAGTAATATCTCCTGTCACATGTTAGCCACCTGCTCTATGGTTAACAGCTTATGATCTCTTACTTCAACAAAGACAATGGAAAATTAGGGCCAATATACGGTGGATGGTCAAATGGTTTGTAAAATATGATACACGCAATTGTTGGTTTTTAATGATGATGGGTGTTTATAGCATGTTAGGCCCTCCTAAGATTACGTGCAAAGTGGCACTTTAATTGAGTTACACTTTGTTATTCTGCAGATATCTCTGGCTTGAAGGGCTCAAAATAATCCAACTGAGTTGAAACTTATCAGAAATAATCTGCAGACGTTGGGCTTTTGTTAGATAAAAGAATTACTGAATTTGCATATGGCGATGTCGAGGTAAGGACAATCAAACATAGGCACTCATTGTAAGTGAATTGCCTGCGATGCGCATAACCGTAATTTCACGCGAATTTTCACACGAGTATTTATGTTTGCTTGTCCATATCTCGACGCAGCCATAACTGAATTCAATAATTTTTTCAAACAAAAGCCCTACGTCTGTAGATTATTTCTGTTAAGTTTCAACTCAGTTGGATTCTTTTGAGCCCTTCAAGCCTTCTTCGCCCATAAGGTAACGAGTTCAGCAACTTTTTGACCACCCCTCCTATATTAATGGCAATGTCATATGTAATTCAAGGAAGAGAGATGGCAGTGTAGTATGCACAGCAACATTGTATAGCAAAAGTTCATCCGTTCGATTCGAAAAATCGCAAATTGTACAATAGGATATCACGTGCAATATATAGTGAGTGTACCAGTACAGCCTAGACATTGAATGGCGCCCGGAGCACTGATAATGCCGCTGACGGCAGTTGGTGGAGCTGGGATGGCTTGTATGTTAACGAGCCAATCCCCGCTTGGTTGGCAAGACATCGTAAATATTTCGAAATTTCCTGTGGGAGGTCCTGGGGGATATTTACTATCATCCTGCAAGTAGAAACGATTGATATGGGAATAAAGTGACAAAAAAACAGCAGTTTCTGAGAGGCGAGTAATCCCTGAGAAATGCGATTTATTCGCTTAGGACGCAGGAATACAGTGTCATCAGCAATATCACTGAGAGTTAGTTGCAGATATCTGAGAATAGGTGACTGCGTCTCTTAACTTTGGAACATCGCTTCCTAAGTTATAGATCGATTTCTCATTTTCAATGCATTTTCTCCGAATACAAACCTGAATTTCTACTCCAATAGTATCGAATGTAAAGATCATGCCTGCGCCAGTGGCCGCACTGGCGCCGTCCCTCTCGCAGGTGACCGATATAGTGGCGCCCATCGGCGTGAATGCGCCGTTAGTATTGCCAGCTGGTATTACGATTTTGACAAGTCCATCGGGAGGCGCGAACAGCGGAAGCGGATCTGGGCAATTTACCGCTGTCGTTGTCGTCTGTAATCAAGTTGTGACAGTTAGAGTACTTCATAATAGAGAAGTGAAGCAGTAAATAAACTGTCAGCTTCCCTCTATCCATGTTCATAGCGCTGGCGTTTCCCTGCACGATAAATACAATTAAAAAGGTGAAAAATTTGTATGCGATGTTTTTCTTCTGATGGAGCTACTCCTAACTTAGATTTATTTTAATTATATTTAATATTAATCAATAATTATAAATACCTTAACTGCCTTTGTACGAAGCTATGAGACACGCTATACAGTTCTTTTAAGTTATAGAATCAGCTGTGTCGACTGATAAGCGAAAAACAATGCTCGATTAACAACCTCATACGTTTAAAAACATACCGCTAACTCATCGCATTCGATACTTGCTTCGTGCAGCCGGATAAAATTCTCTATGAAATACCATCGTCAAATTATTACTTAACATAATATATTCTTAACAATTCTAAAATTTGGCGAATGGTCTAATTAACAGCGATTAGCTTGGCTTCAAATCGTCTTGTAAAGAACGTGAGAGAGACAGTGAAACAATTAAAATTTAATGTTTTAAAATTTGTATGTTTTTTACGGTTTTCCCGTTATGTCGTAGGGTACGCTTTTTGATGGAGAGTAAGAGGCCGTCATATAACCTCGAGTTCGAATAATCCAGTCGGTCCGTCGCATGTATTACACCGATAAGGTTTCAAAATTAGTAATCTCTTAAATTACGCTTTAGCCGACTAAAAGGCACAGTACCGTAGTCATAGGGGTAGTACGAGTAACCGCTAGATCTTCTCCAGGAATCGTTCTGAAGCAGGCTCTGTTATTCGGCAACCAAAATATCCCCACACAAACGAAGCGAACAGTCCATGTGATCATTTTTCGAACTTGCGCGAAAGTTCCGCCTAAAATCATTCGTTAAAACTTTATTCCAGGACTACTTCAAAGGAAAATTATGTTGTTGCGACTTTCATTTGCTGTTCACTGAATTGCAATAAACTGAATTTAGAGAGTAGCTAAATCGAATAGTTATAATATCTCACAAAGCGGCTGATGGAAGAGGAAAAATAAGTTGTACCACTGGCCTTGTATCGTGCGAGAAACCGCGAAACGTCTGCCGAATTGCAGATGACGCTTTATTTGTAATCGCCCAAAGAGTTAAACTTTTGTGAAACAAGGCCATAGAAATGAACTCAACAAACTATGTGACGTTTCTACCGTTACAGTTTGTTGTGACATGCGACGTTTGAACTGACAGAAAGAATTCTATTACACAAAAGGCATTTGTTGCCCACCACGTTAGCGTTTTTCATTGAATAAGATTCAGGGTTGCCAGTTCGAAAATCGCTTTTTAAGGCAAATTTTTTGAAAATTAAGAAATTTTTAAGACATACGCTTTCAATTTAAGACAAAATATGACATCGATATTACGACTTTTTCGTAATTGCCTTTTTATGAAAACGAAGAATAAGCTTTACTAGTAACATCTGATCTCCAAGAAAGACAAAAGGATGGCAAGACAATCGTTACCTTTCAGCGAATGACAAAAATTTACACGTTTGCCTGCTCCTTTTTTGTCTTAAATTTTTTTATGTCTTATAAGACTTAAGCCAGCGCACCTATATTTAAGAAAAATTCTTAAATTTAAGTGGAAATGGCAACCCTGATAAGAGTTCGTTGAAGGTTGGATATCGTTCGCCTTTTGCGTTCAAAATTCAGTAGGTTAAAGTGTGCGACACGACTTGATACGTATTTCTGACGGCCGCACTTAAATAATGAACCTTTTACAATGCCGCGTCCTTGCACTCGCCCCGACTCGGCTGCCGTATGTATGTCACCGCTTGGCGAACTGCAGTTCGAGACGAATCACTTCAAATGATAAAATTACGTCGTGATCACTAGCGCAGCAAAGAAGAAGGTCGCAACGTCAAATGAGCAACCACATCGCGACGACTGTGAAACCCCAGACTCGTCCCGCTGAAGGTCATCGTCAGTTGCGGTCTTTTTGCAGTCGTTTTCCCATCAATATTCCTTGATTATTGCAATTACCTAAAATAGGTTGTTTAAGGATGCTGTTTACTAGATAATAAGCTTAGTATTAAGAAGTAGCCTCGATTTAGTTCATCATGCAAATGCTAATGAGAAAAAGAAAATGCTCACAGATTATCCACTATATTAAGCCGCGTCCGTCTCTGTGCGAGTGTCGGTGTGTGTGTGTGTGTGTGTGTGTGTGTGTGTGTGTGTGTGTGTGTGAACACCCTACGGTAAGGGGAGACCGGACCTTTGGCGTTCCCTGGTTTGACAATTGTTATGTGTGTCAAGGGTACTGCACCCGGTTCTTGCCGCTTTCATCCCGGTCCTATTATAAAAATATTTAGCGCAAAAACGTAGCATGCGTAATGACTTAATATGTCATTCGAAGCGAATCCCATTTACACTAAGAGACATATGAAACAATTTAATGGTTTCATCCATACCACCGTCCTCAAAAGCCTTTTGCTTTGAAATTTTTCAGTGAGCGAATGCCTATTTTTGTTTAATCGCTGACGCTAAAGGCACTTAGAATTTGTATTAAAACTATTTCAAGAATTCTCGTAAATGCGCTCACAGCGTTCAGGTATCTTTCAATAATTTAGAATAACTTCATAACAGTAATATTTAATATCCTATTTTCAGCCCGTCGTACATGGTGACAATAAGCCGGATGTCTTGTATATCCAATTCTCCAGAATTGGTCAACAAAGGTTTGTGCATTTTCGAGGTCTGCTCTGTTCTTCAGACGAACATAAGCAAATGAATTATTCGTTAGTGCAGTGAATTGTCATAGATCGACACATAGAGGGTTCATTAAAAGCGACAGTTTGCATTGATATATTTAGATACAGTTTCTTTTCGAGGTGTGCATTTCGAGAAGCCCACTAGTATGAGGACAGGCGGTGCAATACAGCAGGGTAGCGACTGATCGAAATATAGTACGGGAAATTCTAATACTACGGCATGGGGCACTGTTAGAGTAATAATTCCTAGTGTGCAAGGAAACAGGTACGGTATTCACTGTGAGTACACACGATCAGTCCACCGGCGTTTGTTTCTTCTCGTCTCAGTTTCTCTCCTCACCCTCGCTGTACCGCCGATTTGTAAATGAAAGATTTTCTTTAAAAAATCGAAAGAAGCCTATTTATTTGCTGAAAAGTGAGCGATGAGCAGAACAAAGACAGTGTACAGCTCGAATTGAGGCAAGAAATAGGCGAAAACAATGATAAGGAGAATAACAATACTGACTTGACCGTTTCAAGTGAACGAATCTGTTAGAAAAATTTGCTTTCAATGAAGTGCAAGGTGGCAATAGTAGTTTATTCGAAAAAATTCAGCGACAGAGGCAAAATTTTATCATAATCTATGCACGATTTCTTCATGATCGAAGAAAAGCTGCTTGGCGCATTGAAGCACAGTAGAAATACAGTCTAAATCGCAGTTTAAGATACTCTTGGGAGACCAGACCCTTTCTGATCGCAATGGGGTAAGCGATTTTTATGATCGCTCAGTAACGCGACTTTCACTGGTTAGTGATTGAGAAATAGTGCGGCACTCTCCAATAGTATGGCAGGTTGCGATCGATTAAAAAAACCGCCTATCATCATAATTGGTCATTCATACATCACATTTCGTCACCCTTGCATTCAATTTCGTTGATAATATGTTCAAACTGAATGCCGAGATGGAGAAATGGTGTTCACGAGTGACGAATTATGATGACAGACGGTGTACGGTATCTTCCAGTCATGTAATCAAGGTAATATCTCATGTCACATATTAGCAACTTGCTCTATGATTAACAGCTTATGATCTCTTCAACAAAGACAATGCAAAACTAAGGTAAATACATATTGATGGCGATGTAATATGCGATGCAAGCAAGAGTGATGGCAGTGTAATATGGGCAGCAACATTGTACAGCGAAGGTTCATCCATTCGGTTGGAATAACTCGCAAACTTGTGTAAAAACTGGACACAAGCCATAGTACTTACTTATGTGCTGTGGATTTCTTCAAGAATAAAGAAAATAATACTGTCATGGTTTTATGCATCACGCCCATCGAAAGAAAAAACAACTAAAATCACAAATTCAAAAACGGAAACTTGTCTCTGTCGTAAATCTAGCCCGGTGGTGTGCAATACGGATTGATTACAGCAGGGCATTCTAGACACTCAACGGCGCCAGCGCCGGTGATAATGCCGCTGAGGGGAGGTTGTGTTACGGCGAGTGAAAACTCGAAGATGTTAAATTGCCATTCCCCGCTTGATGTGCAAGTCATCGTATAGGTTTCGAAATTCATTTGGGGAGGAGGTCCTGGTCCTGGAACTTCATTGTTATTCTGCAAGTAGAGACGATTGATATGTGCATAAAATGAAGGAAAAAACAACAGTTTCTGAGAAATGCGATCTTTTCGATACTGTACGCGTGCGTCCAGTTTTACTAAAGCTTGGTTACAGAAATCTAAGAAAGGATGACTGCGTCTTCTAACTTTGGAGCATTTGGAACTTTTGAACTCTGCTTCCCAAGAGATAGATCGGTTTCTCATTTTCATTGCATTTTGAGAAAATGCAAACCTGAATTCTTGTTCCAAGAGTATCGAATAGAAAGCGTACGCCTGCGCCAACAACGGCCGGATCGACGACGGGTCCCTCAGTGCAAAGGATCGATATAGTGGTGCCGACTGGCGTGAATGCACCGTTCGTATTGGCAGCTGGTATGACGTTCATGACACTTGGATTGGTTGGTGCAAACAGCGGAAGCGGATCTGGGCAATTTACCGCCGTCGTTGTCGTCTGTAATCAAGTAGTGAGCGTTAGAGTGCTGCATACTAGAGAAGTGGAGAATAAATACGCTGTCGGTTTACCACTATCCTTGTCCATAACACTGGTGTTTTCCAGTGTGATAAATACATTTGGAAGAGCAAAAAATTGAATGCGATGTTTTTTTTCTAATGGACCTACTTCTAGCTTCGATTTATTTCAATTGTTTTTAATATTAAACAATAACTATTAGTACCTTAACTGCCTTTGTACGAATTTATTGGATAAATTATTCAGTTATTTTAAGTTAGAGAATCAGGTGGAAAGACTGAGAAGCATAAAAAGTGTAAGGATTAAAACCTCATTAGTTTATAAACATACCACTAACTCATCATATTTGATGCTTGCTTTGCGCATACAATTAAGATTCATGATAAAGTACCATTGTCAAACGATTACTTAATATAAAATGCTCATAGCAATCAAAAATGTAGTGAACCGTCTGATTAACAGGACTTTGCTGGGCTTCAAATCGTCTTATAAAGAACATGTGATGGACAGTGAAACAGCTAAAATTTTAAGTTATGAAATTAAGAGTCTCTTAATAAACGTCTTAACAAGCTACAAGGCATGATACCGTAATCGTAGGGCGAGTAACCGCTAGATCTTCTCCAGGAATCGTTCTGAAGCAGGCTCTGTTGTTCGGCAACCACATAATCCCCACACAAACTAAGCGAACTGCCCATGAGAGCATTTTTCGAGCGTGCGCGAAAAGTTTCACCTGAAATCAGTCGTTAAAACTATATTCCATGAATACTTCAAAGTAAAGTTACGTTTTTGCGACTTCCACTAACTGCTCATTTAATTGCAAAGAACTGAATTTAAAGAGTAGCTAAATCGGAAAATTGTGAGATTTCATAAAGCGGCTGATGAAAGTGAAAAATAACTTGCATCACTGACCATGTATCCTGGGAGAAACCGCGAACCGTCTGCCGAATTGCAGACCGACGCGGTTTTTAATCGCCCGAAGAATTTAACTTTTGTGGATCAAGGCCACGCAAAATAACTCCGCAATCTGTATGATATATCGACGATGACCGTTCGTTGTGACATGCGACGTTTGAACCGACAGAGATAACTCAATTACACAAAAGGCATTTGTTGCCCACTGAGTTAATGTTATTCGATGAATAAGAGTTCGCGAAAGTTGGATATCATTCGCCTGCTGCGATCGAAATTCAGTAGGTTAAAGTGTGCGACACGACTTGACAAGTATATGTGACGGCTGTACTCTGACAGAAAACTTTTACAATGCCGCGTCCTTGCACTCGCCCCGACTCGGCTGCCGTATGTGTGTCACCGCTTGGCGAACTGCAGTTCGAGACGAGTCACTTTATATATATTAAATTTCATCGTGATCACTAGCGCAGCAAGGAAGAAGGTCACAATGGCAAATGAACAGTCATATCGCGACGACTGGAAAACCCCAAACTCGTCCCGCCAAAGGCCTTCATCAATTGCGGTCTTTTTGCAGTCGTTTTCCCATCAATATTCCTTGATTAGTGCAATGACCAAAAAGAGGCTGTTTAAGGATGCTGTATACTAGATAACAAGCTTAGTATTAGGAAGTAGCCTACATTTAGTTCATTATACAGATGTTAATGATGGAGAGATATTGCTCACACATTATGTCTTACTGAGCTACGTTCTGTTAATGATAGACAGATGTGTGAAGGAGTGCGTTATTCGTAAGTGTCGCATATATTTTTTATTTGTAGCTGTTATCGATTAAAGATGCAAGCAATAGGGGTCTTGTCCCTACTGATTGTCTTGAGAATCGAAGGCGCTTTATCAGCATCCTGCGACGAAGCGATGGTGCCGTTTCGGCTCGTGATTTCATCCGACGGTTTGTTACAACTGGAATGCGCAAAACCTTCTTGTTTCGGTAAAGATACGACTCAATCTCCGAATGGTCTCAGAATTGCTGTAAGTTGAATTAATTTTACAATAAAAAACTGCGGACATAGACATGGCTTTCAATAGGAGAGCAATACTACTGGTTAGGTTGTTTTTGAAATAATGCTAATATTAGTATGGATAATGAAAATGCAAATTGTAGATATCTAATAAATACAGTTATGATTAATTCTAATGTGCTTCATAAGGAAACGGCGCGTGCGAGCGAATATATTGCGTAAGGCGGGGAAGCCCATATTTTAGATGCGGCGCGCGGAACATTGTGGCAGTATACTTGTTTAGGCGTTGCAGATTTACAGCATATTTCTTCACATCTAAGAATTTATAAAAGTGCCCCTTTTTAATGCGAAGATCAGTAGATTTTAAAGCACCCATAGTTCTTTTTGCATCAAAAATGGGCAGATTTGATTGATAAATTTGCGACCCCTCTAAGTTATCTGCATATCAATCAACTTTCTTTTGTTTGATTATGTTTTGATTGTATGGTTGGCTTTAGAATTGTTACACTACGTCTTGGACAATGCCTTGCGAAGACAAGCAGCCGTGGTTCGGCGGCACAGTTCTTGGAAACCAAAAGTACGTCATTAGATGTGTTGTAATGGAAAGAAAGTGCCTGTTTTGTGGTTGGACGTAGTAATCTAAACAAGAATAGCGAATTTTACCGCATCAGAAGCGCTATACCAAGCATTCGTTCATGTTTATCTGCTTGTGCATGGCACGCTCAAGTATTTATTAAACTTTTGTGACGTTGACCAACTCAAATTTGATGTAATTGCAGGAAATGTTGCTCTTACAAGGGAATGAAATTCTCAGCAAAAATCGCCCAAATGATAATGCATCCGGGCGACGAAGTGCTTGGCGGTGAAGCGGTAGACGCCAATCAGCAATCTGCCTTTGACATTGTTTCAAATGTTGAAATCGTAGAAAGCAACGATAAAAGCAAAAGGTAGGTTGAAAATCAATAATGTGTACTTCTTCCATTTTTTTAATTTTTCGATCATCATTTATCGCATCGAACAGCCATTTGCCATGTTCAGGTCAAGTTTTTGTCAGGACCTGAATACTGCAACCGATATGATGGCTAATTTAAAAACAGAGATATCCCTATTTTTTCATTCCCTTTGTTTCTATCTGATCGCTGACATTGAAGGCACCTAGGATTTATATCAAAAATATTTCAAGAATTCTCGTAAATGCGCTCACAGCGTTCAGGTATCTTTCAATAATTTAGAAAAACTTCATAACAGTAATATTTAATGTCCTATCTTCAGCGTGTCCTTCATGGTAACAATAAGCCGGATGTCTTGTATATCCAATTCTCCAGAATTGGTCAACAAAGGTCAGTGCATTTTCGTGGTCTGCTCTGTTCTTCAGACGAACATAAGCAAATGAATTGTTCGTTAGTACAGTGAATTGTCATAGTTAGACGCATAAAGGGTGAATTAAAAGCGACAGTTTGCATAGATGTTAACAATACGTCATTAGCCTCATCAACAATTAGAATCGTTATCAGTCGTACTCTAATGCGTTTAATTCAATTTTAGAGTGGTCATTGCGGTCAGCATAACGCTCGCTTTTTGCAGTATCAACGAGTTTTCCCTCACGTTTGCTCGATGTCATCAGCAATCGTTATTCAGAAGTAACAAAGCACGCTTTTGACAGAAAAGAACGCCCAAAGCTACCCTACAAGCCGAAAATCTCAGCTTATGGCGTGAGAGTACACGATGCTGAAAGTGAGTAATGTTTTGATTTGTATTCAATAAAATTCAGCTTCTCCCTTTTCGCTGCTTTTCATGCGTTACTCTTCATTCCTTGTGCGCATATGCTTAACTGACTTTAAATGAGGAAGCTGTGTGCTTCTTCAAATATTTTAATTGCAATCTGTCTTCTAAACTAAGTCGCTCATTGTAGATGGTGACGAATACTTTGATGACAAAGAACTCGCTGGACCGTCCCCGAGCCCTCCCATTGAAGTTCCGGAGCTTCAGCCACCACCGATTTCTGATCATAGGAATGGATCTACGTCAAACGCGCAATCTGTCGGTCTGGAGCTGCCTCCATTAATTGCAGTTTGTCTTGTTAACTATGTCGCTCATTGTAGACAATGAGCAATACATAGAGTACAAAGATATTGAATACAAAGAACTCGTTGAACTATCCCCGAGTCCTCCCATTGGGGGCCCGGAGCTTCAGTCATCACCGATATCCGGCCACAGCAATGGATCTTCGTCAAACGCGCAACCTTTCGGTCTGGAGCTGCTTCCCTTAATTGCAATCTGTCCTCCAAACTATATCGCTCATTGTAGATAGTGACAAATACATTGGTAACAAAGAACTCGTTGAGCCGTCCCCGAGCCCACTCATCGGCGGTGTGGAGCTTCAGCCACCACCGACATCCGATCAAGGCAACGGATCTTGGTCAAATGCACAACCTATCGGTCTGGAGCTGCCTCCATCGGACGACCCATATGAATATGTTGGAGAGGGTGACGAAGGAGCTGAATACGAAGAAGGGGGTGGTGAAGATTACACAGAAAACGCTGGTGGTGGCGGCGGCGCAGACGACGGCTGCTTCACGAGTCCTTCTGGTAAGCGTAGATTTTGTTTCTTCTCTGTCTTACCCGACTCAACAGTCTTAAGGACTAATATACTATAGAATAGCGCCGTTTTAAATGCCTTAATACTAATTGTTAATGTGACTGATCCACCAGCTCGATTCGTTCTAAAAGAGGCAGTTTTGTAAGTCAGCTATAAGAAGAGCATCCTGGATTTTCATTATATCTGGGAAATTCATCGCTTACTCCTTCCAGTACATCGTTAAATGATAGATGTCACCGTTCCTCTGATCTCGATATGAAGACTACAATACGCTTCGGTTATACGCTTTCAATTTAATGAAGTTTAAACGAGTTCAGCACTATGTGAAATTTTATCTGCTTTTTTAACTCCCAAGAGAACCCAATAGAGGCTGGCATAGCTTGCGCTTTACGAAATAATCCCAGACTGTTGCGTCGCAGTTTACAGAGCTATTCCCCCTTCCCTTTTAGTCGACCATGATCGAGATATTTTTCAGGACACAAATGTTGCAGCAGGAAAGCTGAGCAACTCCTGAAAGATCTACAGCAGTTTGTTCATAGTATGGACGAGCACGCCAACGATACGACCATTAAGCGAGAAATGCTAACCTACATCAAGGCGAGCTTTTCTTCCCTATTAATTTGCCCCTATGAACGACTAAAATCTTTATCTTTATTAATTCATGAGCAGGACGCCGCAATATATGCATCTCAATATAAGTTTTAGTTTAAATTTCAGTGATTACATAAACAAATATTTTATTAAATATGTTTTAGGACAGTGGTCGAAAAATGCTGACATTGGAGCCTTTTCTTGAACTTCAGTATTACGTGTATTCTTCGGAGATTAAGTTTGCGAAATATCTCAAAATGAAACGTACCGCAGTATTGCTTCAGTTCAGTAAGCTACATTACTTCGGCAAAAATATGCTCCACGATATGCGCTGTGCAGCGATTGTGTGACCTCTTGTACAGAATTCTCTTCTGAATGACTTTAGCTATGTGACAGAACGCTATCGTTTGCAACTATATAGGGGGCCAAAAAATGAATAAGATTTAATGAATATCTTGATTAACAGATTATATGATGGTATAAAAATTTCACTGAGGGATATTTAGGACGAAGCAAAAAAGAGATTCGACGACAGTGGCTCGTGCATGCCGTTCGACGTGCTGATCGGCAACACGGAATACGCAGCAGAGACAAATGTTCCCAAAGCGGAGCCCAACGCTTGCAAAATGGAAATTAGCCTCGGCAGGCGTCGCGTAGCGCGCGCCCCCAAAGGCATCTCTATGCTCAAAAATGCGTTTTTGAAGAAGCTGATTGTTCTTGTCAAGCAAACTGGCAAGTTTTCATATCTTGACGATTTAAATTGTTTGAGCAAACAAAGTTGCGTCGCAGTTTAACCTGGGGGCAAACTTTAGGCAAAAAATCGACTACCCCATCCTCCTCCGCGAGATCATGCTTATGCCACAGTTTGGATACAAGTAAATATGACATGATTTAATTCGGCCTCCATAGGACAGTAGACTGAAAACAGCCCCCTCATGTTGGAATAAGTGTCTCCCAATTCTAGTATAATATTAACTGTAAAATAATTCCAATATACTGCAATGTCGCTTTGGGACTAGATCATTGAGCGCTTATTTTAAGAATTAATTTGGCTTGTAAAAGTTAATGAGCATTATCATATGGTGTGACCTCCAGTAGATGTGCCTGTCATATGCAACTGCTGCAACTGATCTCTTTTCACTATATTATTTGTCATTTCGTCTTGTTCGTCCATCTTTCTGGTCAAACAGCGTGAGGGGGCCGTTTTAACGCTATCCAAAAACTTGGCGACCTTGACGTTTTCTCGGCTAGCAGCAGTGGCGTGGACAACATCTTTGATGCAGTAATATTATAAAGACGCTGGACTCACCACTCGAAACTTGCAGCATCTCTGCTGATATATTTTCAGTCTAATGTTAAAATTTGCAGTGTCGGGAGCAAACGCAGAGAATTCGAGGAAAATAGCGTTCAAGGCGGGCAAAGAGACGCCTAAGCCAAGCGATGGCGCTGGTGGAGGCGGAGGCGGAGGTGGAAACGGAGGCGGAGGTGGAGGCGGAGGCGGAGGTGGAGCGCCAGGCAATGATGGCAATCAAGACGATGATGATGATGACTATGATAGCGAAGAAGAGCGGAAAAAGCGTAGACGTGGCGGGTTCGCATGGCCGGGCAATGCTGGAGCGGAAGCCGCGGCAGCGGAAGCCGCAGCAGCGAATGCCGCGGCTGCGAATGCCGCGGCTGCGAATGCCGCGGCAGCGGCCGCAGCAGCGGCAGCAGCCAACAGTCTAATCTGCTTTGCTGGAGATACTCTGGTTGAGACTGAGAGCGGAATGAAGCGTATGGATCAGCTGGTCGTCGGTGATCACGTGCTTTCCGCTGATAAAGAAATGGTAAAATTATGACAGTATTCAATAACGCATTAGGTTTCTTTAGGCGTAACTCCAGCGAACATTTTTCTATTTATTAGCGCTGGTTTTCTTTTGCCTTGGAAAGTAGACCTAGAATATTAAAGAAATTTGATTTCTGCGAGCAGAGAAACAAGAGTATGATAACGGAACCAATTCAGGCATGATATGAAAAAATGAGAATATAATTGTAGGGACAACTGGGCAAAATTCTAGAACACTTTGGTAGACAAACTTTTTGAGAATGCGTCTCATTGAATGCTATTATTGGCGCACTGTATTGTAAAATCTGATCATAAATCTCTCCTGAACATTTCCTTTTAGGCGTGCTTTTCGCCGGTGACGATGTTCATCCATCGCGTTCCAAGCCAAGTTGCGGAATTCTATGAAATTGAAACCGCTGATGGCGCCCGTATTAAACTGACAGCCAAGCATTTCATTTACGTCACAGACTGCGATGGCAAAAGTACTTGGCGATACAGAGTTTTTGCTGAGGACGTTCGGCTGGGCGAATGCCTCCTCAAAGTAGTTGACGAAAAGACCCGCTTTATCCCAACACCTGTTACCAATATCACCAAGGTATGTACTATCAAATATCCATTCCAAAATCAAGCGTGAGCACATATACTATCAACTCAAGACGAAAGCGTTAACCTGCACGACCAAAAACGAATTAAGCTATACACAATTTTGTTCAGATCGCATAACATGACGATTTCTCGTCATACACTTGAGGATTTACACATGTATGTGCTTTTTGTGTTAAGGATGATAGTTTGCCTGATGAAAAGAAGTTTTGGCAATATAATGCCAATCACGTTATTTATTGGCTATATTCGAGTTTGAGATTCCATTGTGCTGCAATTGCAATATTTTCAGTGGACAAGCCCCTAGCCTTTGAGGAACTTGTTCTCAAAGAATCGGCTTCAATGATATTCAGTTAAAGTTTTGTCTGTTTTAGGTACGCCAGACGGGTATATATGCTCCGTTGACTGAAAGAGGCGTTATTGTCGTCAGCGACTTGCTAGCGTCCTGTCACAGCTCCGTTTCGAATGAAAATGCGTTGAACTTGACATTCTTCTACTGGATTCAGGAGATTAGTTCGTGGTTCGCATGGATCAGCGGATCCGAAATTCAGACTGATCCCCAAGAACGCGTCGACTTGTCAAACAGCGTTCAGTTTGTACTTACCATGTTCAACTATCTCCTTCCAGAATTGCCGATTGTTTCTTGATACTTATGAATTACAGGATGGTTTTTGCGCCACTCTGTAGTTTAGTTAAACATCGGAGCTTATGAAATTCCCGATCTTGAATTAAGAATTATTATAGCACTGCGCTTGTAGCTAGAGTGGGTGACGGAATGCGTGAAGCTTGCTAGAGTCATCGGTATACGTCCAAAATGTCGATATCAAAATGTCAAATGTGAGGAGGGTACAAAATGTCGAGGGCCGATATGTCGATGCTGTTGTTGTTGAAGAGATAAGGGATTTGTCGCCCTTAAAAATATTGACACTCACTCTGTACTACTCTAAGTTTCTTTACCATAACTGTTTTTTGAGTCTGATGTTCTGCAACTTTTAGGCGTGAATATATCTATTGGGTTGGTCGATACGTTCTTGCTAATTTTTGAGAACATATTTAATGACGAATAACTGTGATAATACGCAACCAAATTGAATTCGAATTTTAGTATTTTTGAGTTCTCTTTAACTTAGATATTCGCTTTTTGATCATGAGAATCCGATCACAACAGTCCATTTTGCTAGCTTTCGACGGAATGCAAGTTTCGCGTCTTCGTGCCATGATTTTCAACCGTGATTACTGTTAGTGATTATATCTGCTATCGCTATTTGTTTCTGTTATTTCTACTGTTATGAGACCGATTGACCGATTTCAATAATTCTTTTTTCAAACGAAACCCCAACTTTTGCAGATTATTTCCCTTAAATTTCAGCTCAGTTGGATTATTCTGGTTCAAGTTATTTAAGAAATAAATTGCAACATTATTTTTTAGTCACTTTGTTGTACAGTCGAAACCGGATAAGTGCACATGGGCGTGACCCCACCCAAATGTCACTCAAATATCTGCGCATACGATGTATAGTGCATAGAAAAAATGCCTATGTCAATCAAAGCACCTCTCAATCTCGTTTACCTTGAAGCTTACTTTAGTGACTACGAATGTTTTCTATACCATTTCCACTGTATCAAGGACACTTTCCATGTCAAAAAGTATATATTTTGAGTCAGATTTATACGAAAAGTGTTCTTTTTGATTAGGAAAATGTTCTCTTTACTTTGGAAAAGGTCCTTATTAAGTGGAAGTGCTATATAACTAATCAAATGTGCTTATTTCAAGGATTTGAGCAAAATTTGAGCCAAAATGAGTGCTTATAAGCAAAAACCGGATAAGTGCATAAACCGGATAAGTGCACAAATTTTCCGTGCCGGGTCGATGTGCACTTATCCGGTTTTGACTGTATATGCAAAATCTCGCTTTTTTAAAGTTGACACAAAGTGATGAAATGTGGACCAATTTTAATGATTTAAAATAGTAGATCTAAGTTAGAAGTAGCTCTATCAGATGCAGCTAACCACATTAAAACTGGCTGCGTTTTGGTGGAGTAAAAGAAATCAAACTCGTAAAGTGACTATTGAAACACCCTGTACGTATGAGATCAAAACACTCTCCGGAATAAGATTGCGCTTGAGAGAAAGTAGGAGAACAATCGGGTTCAATATTAAAGTAATGTAAACCAGAGCCTATGACAAACAGCAATGGGCCGGTTTCACATCGCGCACTTCAGCTAAAGTCGGACTTAAGGCCTATCCTTTATCATTGCGTAAAGTCCGACTTTAGTTAAAGTACGCGATATGAAACCGGCCCAATGACTTAATGAATACACTCAGGTACGTAAAACTTGAGAGCAGATGGTTTAGATAAATCATAAACACTTACTCGTGTGGGTTGAGCAATGACATCGGAATGAAATCAGCTGCTTGAACGCTCAAATAAAGCTAATTAGTCTCGATAGAATCGAATGCGATATAGCAGGAGGAA
>NIUQ01000686.1:0-42514 GCA_002796945.1 Plectus sambesii
AGGTTATGCAATAAGTGTGTTTCAATGTCATGGTATCGATGTGGTAAAACGCCAGCAATCACGACCAAATAAACAAACGAGAATCAAAACAATAAAAAAGACTGCCGACCATTTGAATGATTAACGCCAAAAATTACCGCCCACTGTTCATTTCACAAGGCAACAAGGACAGAGCATGGTCGTGACGGGTAAAAATGAGTGCTCGGCTGGGATGGTCGCGCCGTCGTCGAGCGCGAGCAGCAGCACGACGTCAAACAGCCTGCGCCGTGTGTGCCGTATATGTCAGTCGGGGAGCGGACGACTCGTTCGTCCGTGCCACTGTTCGGGAACGGTCAGTATCTGTTATCCAAGCACGATTGAGGGATGGTGTGAACTTATCAGATGGCCGACGTACACGAGCAGTGCCTCTACGCCTGGATCGTCGCGTCCCGCAACGATCAGCGCTGCGAGATCTGCCAGCGCCTGTACGCCTTCGACGGGACGCGCCTGCTGCCCGTCTGGAAGTGGTCGCAGCCGACCTTCACATCCAGAGTGAGTTTGCTTCTGTTGCGGGTGACATCTTGCAAATTTTCACTCAATCTCAAGATGTGCAGTCTCTTCGTTAATTGCCCATATAGTTATGCCCAGATGCCCTGGTAATGTCATCATCTTCTACCAGGCCAGGCATCCATTTCAGACGGTGGTCGAGTGGTTGTTGATCGCCGCGCTTGTCTACGTCTGCTGGTACATGCTGACGCTATTGGACGAGCGCTGCACCCTCGATCGTCTCGTCGTCAACGCCCTCCCCATTCGCTCCAGCGATGTTGCCCGCATAGGTTCGTCGGCTGCTCGCGTTTGAAGCTGCCATTCATCGCACAACTAACATAACCCAATTAACACTGCAGCGGTTCTAACAGTAGTGGCGGCATGTTTGGGACTGTCGCTGTGCAGTCAGTTGTTCAAAGTGGTCGACTACGTCGCGAGGCAGACGATGAGACGCTACATCGACGCCGAGCATCACTGCATTGAACCGCCTTCGATGGGGAAGACGATAACGGTCTAGTCACTACACAACATATGAATCTTAGTCTTTGTTGCACAGTGCATTGCATTCACTCGATTGGGGGCATACAAGTGTACTGTATATTTCAATAGCCGCATTTGCTAATCGCCAAAGAGTGACAATTGTTCAGCGACATGATAATAGCCATTCTCTTGTTTCGGCTTGAGCATTGAACAAAGCTGAACGACTGAAACAGGATCCAATGCGAGATCGTATTGAAATAGAAACAAAAGTGCTTTCATACTTCAGACCAGCGTAGCTAGGTGAAATAATTTAGTACGAGTCAGTGTTAAGATATCAAACATAATTTTCGGGATTGGGAAAGTGAGAGTCAGCGTCAGAAATTACTTATGACTAAAACTCAAATTCTGGTATCAGGCCAGTAGTGAATAGTTCTGAATTAACAGATATTTTTGGTGTAAGAACGCACGCAGGTCAGAGGAGTGAAAGCACCTTCATCCAGCGCACCTTTGATATCCTCGATTCCAAAGTCGTCAGCTGCATATTGATAGTAATCATCCGATTTGAATTTTTTGACAACTCTGCGAAGCTCGGGCGCATTGGAGAGCTTGGCAATTGTCATGTGCGCATTGAATGGTCGATTATCGGATGAAGCAATGCCGTGCTCTTTGAAGCAACGGATAACAATTTCTAAATAATCCTCATGAATGAACCATAATTTAAATATTGTGGTTTAATAGCGTAAAATAAAAACGAATTCTTGAATATCGCATAAAGAGCTGTACCATTACTTTTAAAATCATTTCTCAATTAGGAAGTCGAAAGCAGAAAAAAAGTGCACATAGCCAACGCTTACCTGCAACTTTTGCAAGATTTCTCTCCTGCTCTTCGTTCTCTTTCGGCTTAGCAAACAACACTTGGTCTCTGAATGAATCCAAGCCTTCAAATTGAACTGTCAGCGAACTGAAGTCGCATTCAGATTTGATAGCCTCGACGGACGCTTGAAGAGCTCGTCGAGCGCTAAAGAAATTTCATTTGTAAAAGCGACGTTAAAGGTGAGTCGAGAAAGACTGAAAGTCTAACACCAGTACAAAACATTGACGGGAAACGGACACCTCGCTACATTACGTGAAATCTATGCGACATTACGTATTTCACGTAATGTCGCGAATTTTCGTGTCGCGAGTTGTCATGTCATCAACGTTTACTATCCAGACGAGACCTACATCCACATGGACGCCTGATTAATACAAGGAGTTGAATTTTGTATACTGATATACGAGAGACGGTTAATATTTTGTACTGGTGTTAAGCGCTTGTCGAGGAAGAAGCTTACTCGTGCAAACAGAGGTCTTCGTCGAGATAAAAAACCATTAGAGTCAAATGTAACGTGCGAATGTCAACAAGTGTTCGTTTGAGGGAAGGCTGACATTTGACGAGATGCTTTTGCACATCCTCTAGCTTACTCCGCATCTGCAATTTCGCCATCGAAACCATTAAATAGCAAATGAAACAGCGGGAAAGACTCACAACTTCACCGCTTATCGGCAAAGCGACGAAATAATTGGGGTGACGTTTCGACGGTTTCTGTTTTCCTTCAACGCCAACATGAACGCTTTCTTCAGTCACTAAAAAACTGCTATAGTAAGCTATTTCAGAATGTAATGAAAGACGACTTACCTGTAACTGAAGATGTGGCTGTCAAAAGTGTCATATCTGTAAAAAATCTGTCACTTATGTTTTCAAGCTATGATGATAAAAGTCCGCCAATGCAGCGGTAAGGCTCTTATGTCTAGCTAAGAAAGAGAATAAGTAGCCTTAAACTTTTAAATGAGCTCTAGAGTAAAAAATGTTTACATAATTAGCTATTTATAACAAATTTCGTTCAGCGACGTGATTTATAATTCAACTTTGGTGTTATGTGAATATCGCGTCCAAAGATTGTTTTTCATCGTTCACAGAGTCGAAAAAGGGCGAAAAGTTTATTTCATTGCGCGAACTTCATTGACAAGGGTACAAAATAAAACAAATTTCGATTTTCATAATGCAGATGTGTAAACGGCTTATATTCCAGAGATAACTTACTCACGTCAGAGTCCCAATAAGACTGTAATTAATGCCAATGCAAAATGCCGTCGAATTCTTACCGGACCTCTCAATGATGACGACTTTGTCATTTTGCGAAGTTGATGAAGAACCATCGACCAAGTTGGCATGGTCGTCGTCTTCCTCTCGCTTTGCTTGACGACGTTGAGCCCTATTTCGGCGTACGCGCTTGGATGGCTCGCACTGCTTCACCGGTGATGGGAGCTCTTCCGTCGAAATGGGAGCGTCCAAATCGCTCCCAGGCATCTTTTAAATATTCTTTGCAAAACAGAAGATATTATACTGTTATCGCTGATGAACCGTACCTACGCACGCAATTTCAATTTTGATTTGCTAACTCTCCGACAAGTGTCGCGCACCACGAGTTTTTTATGCTATTGATTAATTCCTAGTTTCTTAATTGCAGCATTACTATTGGACAAAAATGCTCGGATTTCATTTTACTTGCAGATTTCTTAATCGGAAGGCACCAGCAGTACGCAAACGCGGATTGCACAACACGGTTTCGATAGGCAAATCTGCTTCGAGACGCAATGTCTTTGATTCGCGCATGACAATGCCGATCAGTGCAAACTTGGAAT
Organism: Plectus sambesii; assembly: GCA_002796945.1. Lineage (NCBI taxonomy): Eukaryota > Metazoa > Nematoda > Chromadorea > Plectida > Plectidae > Plectus > Plectus sambesii. The sequence continues at coordinate 3,691 of NIUQ01000686.1, forward strand.
TTGCCTGAAAAAGCCAAAGAATGTGTGCACTTCCGCGATATATTTACAAATCTGAGGTCTAGAATCTGGGGATGCAGAGACTTTTGTAATTTTATCTGAGACGACCCTTTTGATTTTTGCGTGGAGTAAATGTGACCGGTTAGAGATAAAGATTTCTAAGTCAGGATTTTTCGTTGGGTATGGACTGGATATAATGGGGTCATGAATCTGAGGGAGGAGATTGGGTATGCACCCTTTCTCCAGGCGCCGAAAGCAACCCATCTTTCTCCTACAAGCGCATGAACTCGCACGTTGCAAGATTAATAAGTCGGCGGCGTCGAACGATTCTGTACTTGCTTTATTTGAGAGGAATAAACGGAAGTGACGGAGGAGACGGAACTACGTAATCATCACTTCATATTACTAAATAACCGACTTGTTGTGCGAGCGATATCTGCAAGCAAATGTTTTTGCTGATTCTCTTTTGCCATTTTTTACCATTAATTGAATTAATATAAACAAAACAACTAAAGTATACCAAAACAGGCTTATTCGGGCAACCAAACCGGACCCAAAATCTCAAATATATAACGAAGCAATTGCGAAAATATGTACCATATCGTTTTGAAACAAGAAATTCTCACTGACTACGTTTACAAACATCAATACATCTACAATATAGAACTTCGGGTTAACGTTTCTCAAGCTATTCTGTTTTGAGGATGGACAGAAAACTGTTTCTGGAATCAGAGAAAGATCCTAAGCACACCGGCCCCGAGGTATTGACTGCCGCCGGTGCTCCAGAAATCAGCATCTCAACTGTACAGCGTCGTCTGAGAGAAAAAGGGCTCTACGGAAGAGTTGCAGCGCACAAGCCATATATATCCAAGACGAATATGGAGAAACGCAGAAAGTTCGCGAAAGAGCATTTGTAGTGGACGACCGAAGACTGGAAGAAAGTGCTCTGGACCGACGAATCAAAGTTTAATTTGTGTAATAGCGATGGTATTCGTTATCTTAGGCACTCAGTCAATGTTAGATTCGACCCCATTACACTGTGGGAACAGTCAAACATAGGGGAGGAAATATCATGGTTTGGGGCTGCTTTAGTCTCACTGAGATAGGTCCGCTGCATCGTATCAACGGCATTATGGACCAAGTCCAGTATCGAGATATCATGCAGGAGGTAATGCTGCCCCATGCCAGACAAAATATGCCTCGTGGATGGGTTCTGCAGCAAGATAATGACCCAAAACATATGGGAAAAGCGTAAAAAGATGGTTCACAGAGAAAAAGCTGAGGGTTATGGAGTGTCCAGCGCAGTCTCCCGACCTAAATGCCATCGAGAACTTGTGGGGAGAGGTTGAGCGAAGACTTCCAGGCCAGAAATTCTGCAAGCCCGATGATCTGTTCGATGCTGTGAGTCAAGGATGGGCTGCTCTGTCTCTGCAAACGCTCGAGATTCTCGTAGAGTCCATGCTGGACTAGCTTGTTGCTGCTCTTGAAGCGGTTCGCCGGAAGGTTCGTCGAACCCGCCAACACGCCATCGCCTTTCATTCTATCCGCTTAGAATGCCGTGCCGCATGGCTGTTGTTGATCTTCGGTCATCCGATCTACAAAAACTGGGGGCCGCAGGCTCGGCTGCCACTTTCCTCAGGTATGGTACAAAAAAGAAAAAGAGACAAAAGTTTCGCACTATGGCGCACGTCGAGTCACTCACAATGACATCATCGCCTGTGCCTTTTTAGGCCATTTAATTTTAATTACTATTTTGTGTAATGTGTGACGAAAGCATTTAAGAGGATTTTACTCAAAAAGCAATGAAGCCACGAATTATTGCATACCCAAGCCCACCGCACCGATCCACACGCCCCGAGCACATACAGACACAAAAACAACAGCGATATCGTAACGTGCAAGGGACAAAGCGTATACGGTACTCAAGATGAGGGCGCCCATTACACTTACAATTATGCGAGTTCCTTTGCAATCTGAAGACTACAAATGCACTTTTCAACTTCAAAGCAAAATGACAGTTAATTGAAACCATAAATCTGAACACCAGTGCAAAATAAGCAACGCTTTGAGTAAAAGCGCGATTCGTCATACGCCTAATCAGTCAAAGTTTGTGCTGCGCGCGGTGTATGCTAATTAAAGAGGTACTTCGGTCAGCCATTTCAGGTGGGCACATACAGTAGTTGCTAGCGGCGCATAAAAGGGTGGTGTTAATTATTTCCTCTTTTATATTTCAACAAAAGAAACAGGAAATAATTTACACCACCTTGTTGTGCGCAGCTAATAATTACTCTATGTGCCCACCTGAAATGGCTGACCGGAGTTCCCCTTTAGATCATTAACCAAGGCCCCAAACTGTCATGGCTCAAAACTCTGCTCACTTTGCTCATTTGCTCCGATTAGTGATAGCCATTGTGATTTTGCTTTAAAGGTGAAAAATGCATTTTATATCTCCAAGTTGTGAAGAAACTCGCTATGCAAAGGATACAATCTTTTCACCAAGATAGCACGGCTGCAATCAATGTGAAAAATAAGTTCACGACATATAAGACTATCTGAATATTCACATAAAACAAATGGTAATTCACAAGAAGTACAAGAGCGCTAGCGTTGGTATAATTAAGTATCATTCGTAAAAACATTCAAATTTTGCAAATATGTGTCACGTTAGCGGTGTAACAAATAATCAATGATTTAATAACAAATATTTTTCTTAGCTTTGAAAAGTGCCATTAAAGAAATTGTCGGAAAATGTGACAATACTTGCAGAGCAACCAGTAAAATAAGTCTACGAATACAAGTATATCAAGTCCAATCCATAAACCAAGAATGTCACCAAATTGACTAATAAAGTCGGTCATCGTGTACTTGTGTTCTTCTTAAAAACTCAGATATTCAAATGAGTTTATTGTGAGCGATATATTAACTATGTTATCGCCGATACCTTCTACAAACTCGTTTGGCTCATCTTTAAAACTGATCCGTGTACAATGTGGAACGCAGCTTAATATGCAGAGATCCGCATCATTGTTAACCAAAAAACTGGCACATGTTTTATAGTCGATTAAATGGCACCGAGTCAAATTAGTATTCAGGGAATTATTCGACTGTGCTGCTGGTGAGCATTTGCAGACACGCTCGATTTTCTTCTTTTGGCATTCGTCCTGGCATATATCCTTCGATTTGCTCTCGGAGCACTGCCGTACATCAGCGTTCATCGGCATTGCTTCGTATATCTCGGAAATCGCCAACTTTGTAAAGGAAGGTACGCCGAACCGTAAAGAAAGAGATGATCCGAATATACGACTAAGGGTGTCTGATTTTGCAGGTATCCATATATATTCTTTACTTACGTCACGCCCACTAAAATCAATAGTTATGGGATTTTTATCGCTAAGTGTCTGCGGATTTGGCAGCGATCCTCTATCAAGAGAAATGAAAATATAATCCGATTTCGAGCTGAATGTCACTGTGTCCAGGGGCAGCTTGTAACATACCTTTGCCTCACCAATGAATGTCGTATGAGTTATATTCAAATCTGTTTGAGTCCGTTCTCCGTCGACCTCCTTCATGAAGCCGACCTCGATTTTATATATATCTCTAATTTTTTGACCCAAATTTTGCTTCAATTTAAGAATATTTATGTTCAAGTGGTCAATCAATTCATCTAGTTCCATTAGAGATGTGAAACTGTACTTAGATGTTATACTTCTCGATTCCTTTGATGCGCAACTATCGTTGTTAGGAAACAAAGCAGAAATAAACTTCTGGTTACCATGCCTTTCTACTGTATCGTAAATGATCAAATATTCATATACCCACTGAATTAGCCATGCGCGCCACTCTCCGCAAAAAAATTCTTTCTTGTCATGAGATGAATTAAAATAAAGATTTCTTGTATAATTAATATTGTCCTCAAACTGCCTGATTTCTGTTTTATTTAGCAATTCAACGGCGGCTAATGGCATGCATATTGTTGAGGATGGTAATTTGATTGTGGCATTCTCCTTTAAATCGACAATGTATTTAGTTTCGCCAGTTTTGAAGGAATAGAAGAGCTCATTGCTCATGCTCACCGTAACGTAAAGGCCAATCATGTAGCTAATTGCCAGCAAAATATTTTTCCCAATTACATTTACTTCTATGTTTTTCTTCACGGTGCAAATCTTCATAATATGTAATTGCCGATTTAGGTAAGAAACCAATTGTGCGATTCCCGATTTTTTTATTTTGTCCAAGCTTTTCACTAGTATCGGACTCTGCGCAAATCTTGTCCTTTTCACGATGAAGGTAAAGCACAATGTCGCTGCTGTTACAAAAATGTGGTAAAAGCTGAAGATGCTAAAACCCAGTAAAATTCCAAGCGTACCACCCAACTTAAAGACGTATGGGGCACCTAATTGCGCCAAGGAAAGACGAGCAAAAATTTACCAATAAACAATTCATTCATTTTTAGCTTTTACGTATTGGCGAAGAAATAATAATATTTTTAAACTTTTACTGAATCATCTTTGAACCGGACATTTTAGACGATAAAATTTGGATAAAACTTTGGCTTAGCAATATATTCTAGTACTTTTCTAACGGTTCCTATCACACAGTTTCAAATTTTTTCGATTTTATGGCGCAGTTAGGTATCAAACTAGACCTTATTCAACATCTCGTCGATCGTGAATATCGGTTTTTCTTCAATCGACGCGTAAATGCTGTCTGTTACGCTGAATCTGATAGCAGTAGTACTGCTATCTAAAACTTCCTCGTACCAAACACTTCGAAAATATGTTGCAGTGCAAGAGGGTAAACAGGAATCTTTGCAGTCAAGATCGTCGCTTGCATTCAAATAAAGGCATCCCATATAACGATCAAATGTGCATTCATCTAAACCAGAAGTCGGCTGAACCATCATAGACCAATATGTTGGCGAGCAGTTGCATAATTTTTCTATGAGTTCGATGCGGCATTGAGCACGACAGTATGATATGGTCGTATTCGGTGAACAATATCTCACACCTTTCGCCTCGGGCCGACTTGTGTAAAGACCGTCAATACTAATAAACGTTCTTCTTACTTTCTGATATTCAAAATGAAAGAAGGTGGAACCATAAATGGGCATATATTTATCTAATGAATCCATCTCTATGTTGGTCAAGTTCAGTAAAAAGTCCGACAAAACTATGTAACCGGGACCAAGAAAGAAATCTACCAGATAACCTTGTTGTTTCATCGAAAACTCCAGCGTATCATCGGGATCACTAAAACTGACTTCATAAGACAGGTCGTAGCAAAATTGGTTATCGGTGATGAGTGCCGTATAAAATGCAGTCTTGTTGACGATATCAGTCGTTCCACTACTATTCGTGAACCTGATCTTCAGTTCAACCATACGAGCTAGTTCAGCTCCCAGTTTTTGTCGCAGTTCGTTCGTTGTTATGTTCCATTCCATAAGCTTTGGTAAAAGAATATCGTTTATCGATTTTTCTAAGTCGTTTCTTAGTTGAGCGTCGTCGTCATCATAATATCCATATCCTGTGCAATGAGGGTAAATGATATCATACCAGTGGTTAAACTAAGTTATTAATATTATGTAATATTTTGAAAAAGCTACCTATTGATGTATCATGTGTAATACACGGTCTCAATAGAGTAACGATCTGGTTTGTTTTTTGAATAACTTGGCCCAAAATAATCCAAATGAGCTGAAATTTTGAACAAGTAATTCACTGATGGTGAGGAGTTTTTTGAAAAAAGAATTATTAAATTTGGTCAGCGCATTATCGAGATATGGCCCATACAAGACTTGCCCTCGGTTGGAAGCAAGTGGTGTGCGACGCATGAGGTAAATTCATGGGTGTGGTCGGCAAGAAGAAATTTTGAATAATTTTAGCCTTAAAATCAATGAAAATGTGATTTCGTTTTGCTTTATATATTTAAAACAGAAACTATCAAAAATTTCTTCTCGCCGAGCTCACCCATGAATTTACCCTCACGCGTCGCACGCAATTTGCTTCAGACCGAGTGCTTTTCTTTGCATGGCCATATCTCGACAATGCGCTGACCAAGTTTAATAATTCTTTTTTCAAACAAAACCGCAATATCTGCAGAATATTTATGCAAATTTTCAGCTCATTTGGTTTAATGTAGGCCAAGTTATTCAAAGAAAACAAATCGTATCATGTCTTTATGAACACCCTGTATTATGGGCTCCGTCAGTGAGGCGTACAAATGCACATGTTTCTGTTACAGTAGTTAGTTTTGCCGGGCAAACACAAATTAGACACTTCATGTTTCAAACGCTTAAAATGAATCCGAATTTTAATTGGTGTCTTGGGGTAGTCCCTGCTTTTTTGAATCTATAAGTTAACATATAGCCTGTCCGAAACACGATCGTAACAACTTTAATCAATGGAGCGCCTTTTTCCTTCCTTCTACTGCCTCCTCGTTTTTAATTCGAAGTTACTGTTATCTCTTTAGCAGAATGCGCATCTTACATTGAAATATATGCTAATCACCTAGGTAGTTCAAAACAGTCACCAATTTTGCGCTGTTAAAGTATACAGTGAAGTTGGTCTATACCGATAGCGGAGGACCGACACGTTTTGACTGGTATAAGCGAAATACCTGTATAAGCGAACCGAGAAAGTTGCCGCTCGTACTCAGATGTAAAACTGACATCAGTGTACTTAGTTTCAAAAGCGGCAAGAATGCTGAAATACAAAAGTCCAATGTTAACAACCGGTTTGGGCCAAGCCGTTCCATTAGAAATTTGAATANATCGGACCTCCCGCCAGTGCCGGCGTCCCGGCACGACGCGTTAATCATTAGGAATTGTCATATGTTTGTAAGATCGTGGTGCGCAGAGTGGAGATGGGCGGCCTGGGAGGAAGGAAGGAGGATGGAATAAAGATGGACTAAATACCACTTGGACCACAAGTGTACTTAGTTTCAAAAGCGGCAAGAATGCTGAAATACAAAAGTCCAATGTTAACAACCGGTTTGGGCCAAGCCGTTCCATTAGAAATTTGAATAAACGATGCTCTGTCGAAATTCGGTTTATCGAAATATTCCTTTAAATCATTATAAATGTTGTCAAGTCTTTCTGATTGTCGATATCGGTAGAAAGAAATACAAAGTGATGACGGCGGCAATGATACTGTTCGATTTTTGATAAGCGATGGAAAATAAACCGCTTCGTCTGCCAAGTGCAAGTTGATCAACTGAACACACCATATAGTCGTGAAAACGCTACCAACTGAGTAAATTGTTGCCCAGAAGAGTTTTTCAACAAGGCGGAGAAACAGGGCTGGTTTATTTGCAGAAGCTTCACCATTTGAGAGTAGGAAAAGCAATTTTTGAAAAAACCAACTTCGAGCACTCGAATAGTTGGCGTATACATTAAACTCGTCAAGAACTGCGGTAATATTGTTGGTTATATTCACTTTGTAATTCCGTAGACGTCTGTTAGAAGCATTAATATTCTTCATTTCTTCTTCTAATATCTCGCTCTCTACTTTGTTATTATTTGAGCGTTTTCTTCTCTGCTGCACATGTTTCTCTTTCAACGCATTACTCTCTCTTTTCTTCCTTGATGTTCTTTGCCTTTTACTTTCATTTATTTGGTCACTGCTTGTCCCAGCAATCTCACTTTCATTTTTCTTGTGCTTTTTTTGATATACAACTACACGACTTCCAGTTTCATTTGACGGCGATATTCCATTTTCAACAGTTTTCCCCCTTTCCTTGCTGTTGGAGCTTTCCTCTTGCTTTTCTTCTTCAGAATTATGAGCGTTTCTCAAGAAAATCTTCTTGATTAATTGCGTTACTAGCTTGACAATGAATTCAATGATGATCACAAAATCGAGTCCCAGCCAGATTCCAAGGGTGCCCCCCAACGCTCCAATGAATTCTTCGAAACTGTTCCATGTGAATACTTGTTCGATGATGACATAATCAAATGTTCTGAGGTTTATCATAAAAATATTACCATAACTCTCAAAGACAACTGGTGTTAAGATATACTCGTAGTGCCATTGCTCGCATAGCGGCACACATTTACTTGTGCACGAATAGGTCGCATTTTCTGCATACTTTTTCAGACAAATTGAGTAATCATCCACTGTGCAGTTGCGATAACCAGATGTATCTGCTAAAACGGTTGGAATCTGTCAGACAATGCGATATTGCTACGAGAAAGTTAAATTATTCGTCTTGATTGAAGAATTACAAAATGATGAATTACAGTGTCCTAACATCGAGAAACCTTTTTAGTCGCTTATATCTTAGCTATTTTACAATTGATTTAAATACAGTTTTTGCACTGAACGAGAAGTTCAGAGAAATGAACGTCGCGCTCTATTTGATTAATCGATGGTCGCGGCTCATTAGCCCATTGGAGCACGGTCGGATTAACGGTGGAGGGACCATGGAGACAAATATCCAACCCACTCGCATCTCTAAGGCCTCAGCTTGGCCGCTATTGGTAAGATTTTTAATACTTTCTGCGTGTAATTCCAAATTTTTGATTTTGCCTGCGACCAGAAAACGCGCTTAATTTCGTTATTCTGCAAACAGAGCTGGAATATTGGTGGCCAAAATTGGGGTAATCTAAACTTTGAGGCGTCAAGGATTCCCGAGTCTGATCCCAAAGAACATGCAAAATATTGCTTAGGAATGCTGAAAACCTGAAAAGTGTTCGCAGTTGAAACTTCCCATCAAAATCTAAATTTAGCTTGGATCACGAAACTCAGAATTCGATCTAGCATGTTAGTGATGAAAATGACAGAAATCTGGGAGATTTTTTGATTTTTCGAAACTCAAAAATTCTCAATTTTTCTTCCCCTTGACACAATTTTTGCACTAACCTGTCAAATTGAATGTGATCGGCGAACAATGACAATTCGCCCTGATCCATCCTCTGAGACACCTATTTTCACAATCTTCCCGGCTTGTATCGGACGAACATTGGAGGTCGCCTTTTACATATGGCAGCTTTCGATAGAGCGCCTTAACGCCAATATCCATGCGATTTGCTACTTGGGCCGGAAAACTATTATAATAATAAGCATGTGTTTCGTTTCGGGTCGTCGCTCGTCGCGGTTTACTTCTGCTTTCACTGCCTAGGTCGATTGTAAATCCTCGGCACCATATCTGATTGTTGGAGTCATCGTACGGCTTCACGTTAATCATTTTCGTCGTACCCAGTTGTGTCAGATAATTTTGGTATCCCATCAAGCGAAAGCAAATCGTATCCATGCCGATAAACGAAATTTTACTTCCCGCGATACATTCTGACTCAGTCTTCCATGCAGAGTCATAGAAAAATTTAAGAAGTTGCGCGGGCATGTTTAAGAAATTCAGAGTCAAAGAGCAAAATTTTCCATCAAATATGCTTTTCAATTGCTCGAGAGTGATGTTAAAGCGCTTTATATTTGGCACGAGAACTTTCTTCAGTGCAATCCAGTCATCACTTTCTTCCGAATGAAAGGTTGAAATTTGTGTAAGGCCCGGCTCCCAAGCCCGTTCCGCTTCATATATCATGGCAAAATATTTGAGCAGGGACAAATATATTTCATCATCGTAAATCTGGCTTTCATTAACTTTAAATATGCCTTCATGTGAAACAGTTTCTTAAAAGAATCGCGACCAAGCTGGCATATAATGCAAGCTCCATGAAGAGGAATTGCGGAACAGTTCTGGTGGATTAATTTTAAAACAAATTGTCATGTTTGGAAGCTGAAAGAGTCAGATCCTGTGTAGAATTCATAACATTAGTATTCTCTTACAAAAGCAAACCGGATTTGCATGTGAACGATATAAGTGTGCCGACCACCGATCTGCGGGCTTGCCTTTCTTTTCAGGACTGTGGCAACCCCAGCCTTTTATTGTAGATAACTAAAGGCTTCTTCATGCTCCCCAGCGGCCCTCACATGGATCACTCCTATCATTTATAAGCCTATAAATCGTGTGCATATCCTGTCAATATTTCTATAGGAGCCTACATTGAACAGCGATAAACGAGTAGTTGCTTATGGAAAGAATAAAAGCGCTGTTTCAAATAAAGAGGGCCTAAGGCTAATTCAGTCATCCGCTTATCCTATTAAACCTTGTGATATGCAAATGGATCATAATTCAACTTACGTATGTGACGTTGTTGTTGATGACGGCTTTCATTTGTGTTGTTGTTTGATCATCGTAATATTGTTCAATCACTTCGAAAGACGAAGTGATGGTCAAATAACTGAATGCCAGATACACTGTTGCCCAAAATAAAGTCTTCGCGACATGTTTCACAATATTTAATGGCGTCCGTTTGTCAGGAAGAATGTGGTATTCCCTAATTAATTTGTCCAAATGGTAGCGTATCGTTTTTTTTTTTTTTTTTGATGTCAGCTTTTCTTTATGACGATGTTCTGATATGTTTTCCGATTTCAAGCGAATTAAATACTCTTTATACATTTGTGTTCAAATTGTGATTATTTGCTTGTGCAGTTAGCAGCAGAAAAAGTAAACTTGCAATATATAATTATGTTGATCGGTTTAGTACCTTCGTCTTACTTGTTAGCAGATGAGGAATATTACCTGTAATATTAACCTGTGTGAGTTTTGTCGGTCAGGATAAATTTGCTATGCAACCTGGACGACGGACGAAACACGCATTCAATCGCTAATTTTGCATCGCGAAGTAGCCTGCAGAAAGCATATGAGCTCTGATCAGCGAGCTGCAAACAATTAGCGGTAAAAGCAGTGAATTGTCGTCAAATTGTATCTTCAAAAGAATATCTAGTCACGCTTCAATAGGCACTCTAATTATGATTGAAAGCTGTCGGTCGGTCGGATACAGTCAAAATAAAGTATTGCTCAGCCAGGTTTATACTGGAAGTTTTCCTTTGCGATTGCTAATTAGTCGAACCGTGACTATACTTCAATGATTCTCAACGCAGATGACCGATAAATATGGCTGGTCATTAGGATCGTGAGCCATTACTGGAAATAATATCCGCCGTCAATGCCAGAACGGTCGAATTAATTTGATCAAAATATTTTGAAGCCAGCTTTATTTCAAGAGTCTCGTTTCTTGATTTCTGCTAAGTTGGTCCCTTACAATACTGCAATGAGTCTCAATGCATACAGACGAATGGTCTGTCATTAGGAACGTGAGCCGACGATAAAAGTGATCCGTAAAATGTATTACAGTTTTTTGTGCCATTTTCGGATTTAGCTCGACATTTTCTAGAAACTATACGCGTTCGTTCCGTTAATTGTCAACGGTTCACTGGATTAGACGCAGACGCCCCGTCTGTAGAGTTACTGCACGTAGGCGCATGTTGTGGATGACACAATCAAAGTTGGTCAAAATGAGATTGCGCGATTTCTCAGCCGTCTTCCAACCTGATATTCTCTAACCCGACTCTACAAAAGTGTTGGCTCAATTCCTCTATTATCGGAAGTCTCGACCTGAATTACGTTAGAGTGGAAAGTTTCGTTGCAAGCTGAAATTTATTTTCAAATGGTGTCAATACAAACTTGGTTCCAAGAAAACGGTGTAACAATCACTTCACGCGACATGGGATTGCGACAAAAAAAGAAAACTCGATTTCGCGCGCCTTAATAATCTGAGCACTTTTTAATTCTTCAACAAAAGATCAACAATTTCGCAAAAATACTGAAGCAAAGCGACCCGTTCTTTTTTGCAACATAAAGGGCATACTAATACTTGATTGGTGCACCATTAGCTTCAAGGATGGCCTTGCATCAGTGCGGCATGGACTCTACGAGAATCTCGAGCGTTTGCAGAGACAGAGCAGCCCATTCTCGACTCACAGCATCGAACAGATCATCGGGCTTGCAGAATTTCTGGCCTGGAAGTCTTCGCTCAACCTCTCCCCACAAGTTCTCGATGGGATTTAGGTCGGGAGACTGCGCTGGACACTCCATAACCCTCAGCTTTTTCTCTGTGAACCATCTTTTTACGCTTTTCCCATATGTTTTGGGTCATTATCTTGCTGCAGAACCCATCCACGAGGCATATTTTGTCTGGCATGGGGCAGCATGACCTCCTGCATGATATCTCGATACTGGACCTGGTCCATAATGCCGTTGATACGATGCAGCGGACCTATCTCAGTGAGACTAAAGCAGCCCCAAACCATGATATTTCCTCCTCTATGTTTGACTGTTCCCACAGTGTAATGGGGTCGAATCTAACATTGACTGAGTGCCTAAGATAACGAATACCATCGCTATTACACAAATTAAACTTTGATTCGTCGGTCCAGAGCACTTTCTTCCAGTCCGGTCGTCCACTACAAATGCTCTTTCGCGAACTTTCTGCGTTTCTCCATATTCGTCTTGGATATATATGGCTTGTGCGCTGCAACTCTTCCGTAGAGCCCTTTTTCTCTCAGACGACGCTGTACAGTTGAGATGCTGATTTCTGGAGCACTGGCGGCAGCCAATACCTCGGGACCGGTGTGCTTGGGATCTTTCTCTGATTCCAGAAACAGTTTTCTGTCCATCCTCAAACCAGAATAGCTCTAATATTGGAGCAAAAAAGGCTTAATCCTAAAATTGTTACCTTTCGTCGGTTACCCGAGGCCTTCCACGGCTTTTCGGAACAGGCGGGATCTTGACACGCTCATAGATCTTCTTTATGGTACCTTTTTCCAATATGGTCGCAAATTTTCTCCAACGTGTACCTCTCTTTGTCGCGCAACCTAACGTTCAATCTTTCAACAGGAGACTCAATACTCTTTCTAGGAGCCATTCCTTATTCTATGTAAACTAAAAACTGCTATTTGACAGTATAATGAATTATAAAACGTTGAAAAAAGACGAAATTCAAATAGTGACCAGATTATTGACACGCGCGAAATCGAGTTTTCTTCTTTGTCATAATCCCATGTCGCCTGGAGTAATTATTAAGCCGTGTTCTTGGTACCAGTTTGTAGAGCGGAAATATTGCTTTAAGATGGATAAAAAAGATGTTTACTTAACAGTAGTTTTGCTTCAAGAAAAAACAAAAATAAAAAATCCCAAAAAAGTGTCCAGAACTTTGACCGCTACTGTACATGATTGGACCTCATTGTCTCTGTTGCACCGTCTTGTCGTTCTTGCCTGAAGCGCTTCAACACGAAATATAATCGAAAAATGAACTTAAAAAATATATAAAGCGCATTAACAAAAACGAGAACATCAAGTGCAATCCATAAAGAAAGAGCTCCACCAATCTCTCCTTGATATTCGCTAAATGTCCATTTTGCGCTTTCATTTGCAAAAGGAACGTAGAAAGATTTCATTCGAATAATCATATTTGCTTGATAGCCCTCCATGAAGTTCAATTTAGTTATCTTCTCACTAAAACGAATGTATTTACATGAACGCAGACATTTGGACATACATCCTCTTGATGTGTTGAATGTTAATGGCAAGCATGTTTTATATTGATCCATAGAGCAGCGTTTGAGATTTATTTCGGTAGTATTAGATAAGCTCAGAGGCGAACAGCCACATAATTGTTGAATCGCTTGAAACTGGCAATTTCTCTGGCAACCATCCTGTGAAATTGCATCGGAGCACCTTTGAATGCCATTGAAGATCTTCAACGAATTGTACTCAGCCTCGATTTTCATGTCTGTGTTCACATTTTCGCCAAGGTTCACAGAAAACGAAAGCGGTAGCGTACTATACGTAAGGTCGAACATTCTTACAGACCAATATTTATTAATCTGCTCCTTAATTTCTGACCAATAAGTTTCGTTTATGCCAGATTGGCTTAGAGTAACATTAATTTCGATGTATTCACGAAGTGAGCTGAATTCTTTAAATGGTAATCTGTAGCAAATAGTAGTCTCATCAGTATAGGTTGTCTCATTGATTGCAATATTTTGAATAGAGCCGTTGTCTAGTTGATGCCGAACCGTAATGACGTCGGCTTTGCGAACTTCGCGACCGCATTTTTGCATCAAGTCGTTAATGCTTGTATCGGTCGCATCCATATGCATAAGGATGTCTTCGAATAACTGCAACTGCGAAATTGATATCGACTGGCCATAATCGGATTCGCGAACTCGTTGATGCCAATCAACTCTTTCGTATTTTCCAAAATATGCAATGAAAGAAATGGCAATACGCAAGAATGACTTTGGCCAGGTCACATCTCTGAGTAATAGAGTGCCGTTGCGTGTTATAAATTCACGAAATGTATGAATCGGTACTTCGGTGTAACGCTCCACTGCGGTCTTGTTAGGAGGCAAATTCGTGGAATGAGGCATACACACAGTTGGATAGGAAATAAAATTCATTGTGTCATTTTGCGAAAAATTGTATGAAGATTCAGTTTCGATGTTATACTTCTGAATAACATCTGAGCACATTTGATAAGATAAAAAAATACTCATAAGGTAATATATGGTGGTTAGAATATTTTTCGTTATCCGCTTTGCAGTCATTATTTTTGCAAGATTCTTCTTATCCAAGTTAGAAATTTGACACAGAAACTGTCCCGCAGGTGTGCTAGTAAAGACTCCAATGCGCTCTTCACTATACGTTCTAATAGGACTCCATAACTTTTGCATGATTTTCGTGCTGGCGCAAAGGCCCGCAATCAACGAAATCGGGATAATAATGACAAAGCTGGCTACTGTATAAATAGTTAGGCCTAACCACAGGCCAAGCATGCCTCCAAGTGCAGCTAGAAAGGCACCTAAAGTCCATTGATATTGATCTTCGAATAAAATATAAGTAAAATCCTTGATATAAATTCGTAACTTTGCAGCGCCACCTTCAAAATAGGCTGTTTCATTTGTCGGTCCATCTGTTATCTCATTAAAGAACTCATACCATTCGCAAGGATCAGCACACTTTTCTCTGCAGTCACGATCTTCGAGCTTGCTATAGTTCAGGCACTGCTTGTATTGCGGTAGAGTACACAGATTGGTATCTGATGTTAACAAAGTTGGCCAAGTTATTGGTATGCAATTGCACAAAGCTTGAATTAGCTGAATGCGACAGGTAGCAAAGCAAACCTCTTTTGTGCGACCAAGGGTACATTCGGCATTTCCGTTGCTTTTCGAAATCATTTTGTAATGTCGCGAAATACCGACTGAATAATTTTTGTTTTGTCCAGGATGGCTAAGCATGGGGAAGTGCCCAACTTCCTTTGAGACAAGGTTATCAAACATTCCGGTCAAGAAAGGATAAAAGTTCATGTGGAGATCTCCATAGTATGCGGGGGTATGTGCGGAGGAATCAATAGATACTTCGACGTATTCTGATGCATCAGAATATAATGCATTATCAAGAAGCAATTGGAAAAAAATTCGATTGTTATCAATAAACGTCAGTTTGGTCTCATTGAGAAGTGAAATGGGCGCTGAATCAGCGTTGACAAAATCTACTTTCATGAGGAACGATTTAGCTATTTCACGGCCCAGCTTTAAGCGCACTTCGTCAACAGAGACATTAAGTCTCTTTAGACTTGGCTCGAAAATATTCTCCATCGCATATTTCATATCATCGTCTGGCAAATCTGAAAGAAAAAATACATTACATTAAGAAAGCTCCAATCGATTATTGCTTTTGAATTATGTTAAGAACATTTTTTGGATTGACTTGAAATTTCGCATACCTCTTATACAAGCGTTAGAAATATTTAAAGAGAAATTTCATGCAAATGGACAGTTAGCGATAGTGATACAGCCAGGCGAATGAATGCAGAGATTTTTCGGATGTCTGCCCTCAGCGTTAGGGTGATGATCAACGCATAAGCACGCTTGAGAAAAGGGGCCATTATTAATCATAGCTGTAAATAAAACAACGGAATCATATGAGGTAGCCCCGATGAGTACCGCTTTACGCTGCCACTAAGTGATCGTCGCTTTTCCTAGTAGTTGAGTACACTTAACAGTGAGCATTTTATGTGTCAAGATTGAAACTGCATCAATAATCAACTTTTCTAAATCGTCGAGATGGGACGGCATACCGCTACGGAAAATCTGATCTTTTCAAATTTCCCACATGAAGAAGCCTGAGGAGTCAGATTTAAAGGGATTGTGACAAACTTTGCGGATCGTGGCCGATGATTCAATTTCACAATGAGACATGCTGCACATTCATTCTTTTTGCTCTGTGACACGTCTAACTGTGTTTTGGAAACCCAATAACTGAGCGATTCTCTCCAGCAGTGCCTTGGGCAGGCCAAGAGTTGTTTTTCGATGTGATCCTATCGTTTTATAGCTCTTATGTTCTGATCGTTACCGTAATTATGAGGTGAATATACAAGGGTTCAAAAAATTTCTGCCAATTCGTTTTTTAAATAACTGTGCATAAATTGAAGCGATGTTGATAATTTTGGGTTATTTACAATCCCCGCGCTCTACCATTTTTTTGCTTACAAATTTTTGACCCAAAATAAAGCAATTATCCCCTAATTTTAAAGATATCTCATCACAGAAAAACTTCAATAACATATTAAGGGAACTTACTGGAAAACTGAGCAAATTTGTTATAAGTCCATTGGATGTTATAGTATTCAGTGCGATCCCATGGATCAGGCTCAACGGAAATTTCCATCGTCTCTGCCGTGTTCATAACACCTAAATAAACTGTGGCAATTGCCACAATGGGATCATTCCACTCTTCTTCGCCGAGAAATTTTAATCGAGTCACACTTTCTTGGTCGAAATATTTTGTTAATAAGTCCGTGTAAGTGATATTGTCGTTGGGTTTTATTTTTAAATGCAAACTTATCACAAAATCCATATATAATATGGATAAAGTTGGCTTTGGCAGTGCGATTGTTTTATTAGCCATCAAAACTATGCTTGAATAAATGGGTTTCTCCGTGTATTCCTGGCACAATCCGTAGCATAAGTAGGCTGTGTGAATTCCACCGGCAGTGTACAGCACTATCCAGAATAACTTTTCGATCAAATATGTAGTAAATAGGGATCGTGATGATGATCTGTATTCTGTTGTAATACTTTTCTTAATGAATTCTCGAATCTTTCCAAAGTATCTTGTTTCCTCAGTGCTCTCTTCAATTTGATGAGCTTCAATGTCGGCGACGGCATTTTTCGATTTAATGCATCTACGAATGAGCAAGAAGATAGGATCGAAAACGAATCGAATGAGAATGATAAAGTCAAGACCAAGGTAAAGGCCGAGCGCTCCACCAATTGCGCCAACAATTTCTTCAAATGACCATTTAGGTATTTCTGTAAAAATGACGTAAAAATGTGAGGGAAAGTCGAAATCTGCTGTAGTCACCGATGTCGGCTCTGAAATCAATTCAACATCGAAATCATAATTCCATTTTACGCAGTTTGGAACACACTGCGCTTTGCACTCGTTGTCTTCGTCGCCCATAAACTTCAGACATTTCTCGTACTTTTCAAAAGTGCATAATTCATGAATACTATAATGGACTTGTGCAGAAAGTGTCGCGGGTAAACAGCCACACATAGTGTGAATCAGCTGAGTTCGGCACTCGTTCCAGCATGTCATCAATGTGTATTCGTTCGAGCAGACACGCTTTCCGTTCTTATCAGCCATAGATTTCAAAATGGTTGGTGGTGAGATATGAATAGTAATCTGCTGATTAAATTTAAACTCGACGACTTCGTTGCTTTTTTTTGTGACTGATAAGTCAGGTGGTGTCCAATTTCCGCTGAAATCAATCGTCAATGAAGGATTACTTTTTATGAGTCCTGTTATGCTGTCATCAGTTAACTGAAGACGAGTTAATTGTGTATTTCCGTACTCATCAGTGTCAAATGTGACATTCTGATCGCGCACTTTAAAGCACAGATGGTTAGTTCCAATGAATATAATGTTCTGGCCGAACGATGAGCAATGCGGCTCTCCATTTGAACCAATGTCCTGAAGCCGAAGAAGACACTTCAAAAGATCATAAGGACCGTGTCCATCACCATAATCATTGAATTTTCCATCAAATGTCGATTTCAGCTGATCCAGTGTGATGTTAAACGCCACAATGTTCGGCAAAAGGATATTCTTCAGTGCAATCCATTCTGCTTCATTTTGATACTCATTATTGTTGAATGGATTTTCCCCCCTTTCATTCAACGATTCGCCCTCATACATCATTGACAGATATTTCCACACGACAATGTAAGTTTCTTTTGCAAAAATTGCTTCGGGATCAATTTGAAAAACCCCTTCTTTTATCGAACTTTCAATGAATCTGTTTATCGCTTTCGTGTAGTTTCCCATATGCTTGGTAGAATCAAAGAGTAAATCGGCATCAGCCTGGGACCTATTTTATAAAACTGCTGAGAATTTGAGAATAAAACTGTTAGCGTCTGAATTCTGCATATTGATCATTTCAGTTCTAATTGTAAAATTAAGACTGAACGATGAAAATGCAGAATTGAGACTAGTTCCTTTATTTCTCAATGTTTGACAGTTTTGTGAAATAGGTCCCTGAATGCAAAGCGTGTAATCCGGAATACTCATTGTCGTATTCTTCATGTTTTTCATTTGCAAATTCGTTGGTTGGCTATGATATTCCTTCATCATTTGTAGTAATAACATGAAAGTAAGATAAAACCCCATAAGATATATCATGAACCAGAATGTAATGTTGAGCAGATGTTTAGCAATTTCCAGGTATGTCCATTTTTTTGGTATTAAAAAGCGACGGATGCTCTTTTGCAGAAAGTTGATGAAAGCTTGTCTAATTTGCTTTCTGTGTTTCAAAGCACCTTTTTCCTGCTGCGTTGTCACTTTGCTGAAATGCAAATTATCTAATCACTTTTACTGTTGCAGTTGCTTTCTGTTTTCCCGAGAATATAAATGAAAAACGTTGGTATGAATACAGCCGAATCTGTATTTTAGGGAGTGCATAAGTTCGAAAAATAAATATTTAACTGGATTGTAGATTGGATACTAGACTGAATTATACCGAAATTTAGGTTCTTCGAGTTTTGTTTATGAATTTTCTTGGTCTCAAAGCATGCTCAGATGCCGTCGAAAGTGGCAGACACTGTATATGAGCTAGCAGCTTTCGTTTGATTGAGACATTAGAAACATGTGCGATGAAGTTACGCTCGCTGCCCACTGGCATGTGATTATTAACGATTACGGAAAAGCACAATTTCGCATTTCGCGCATTTTCGCACGTTTTTACTGCAAGCAGACCAAATTTGCAAGAAATGTGCGAGGAACTCGCGAAATGCGATATTGTTCCTTTCCGTAAAGATTTCATAAAATGAGTTAATTTGATAGGATTTTCATGATAAAAAAGGAAATCTAAGTTAAAGAGAGTTCTACAAGATGCAGCAATCTGCAATAAATTTGGCTGTGTATTAACGTAGTTATTTTTCTCAAAGGTACTCCTTTACCCGATTTCACAGCGATTCAAATACACGCCCGGAAAACATTCGCGCATTGCTTTTATAACTATTAAAGAAGGTGGCGATTGTACGCGAATAAAGCAAGTGATCCTGTTAACTAGTGACCGCAGTTTCCACGCAAAACTAAATGATTTAAGAGATATGACAAAACGGCACAAACTTTCTAATTGCACTACGTACATCAGAGCAGCGATTCGTCAATCGCGCGCGGTGACCAATCAGCGCTTTAAAGTAAATACATTTAGATTTAAATACACTTCACATTTAATTTATGAAATTGGCCCCTTGTATGCTTTCATTGTTTCACAAAACTGATTAAGAAATGACAAGATATGAGGTTATGCTAAAAACTTATGCGCGGAACTAAGATTGAAATGTAGGGTTATTATTGAGCAAAACAGCACCTTAAGTTATCTGACAAGCTTTCATTTATCTCAAAAGCACAATGTCGTTTAAAGCTGTTATAACGAGGTTGGGCAGAGAATAATTCAAAGCAAAGCCTGTGCATGAACGTTTGGAACACCTAATATTGCGCGAGCGTTAGTGCCTGCCAAAAAAAGGAACTTACAGATATTCTTGGTACATTTTCTTCTTCTTGACACTTGACCACGTTAGATAATCTTGATCGTTGCTAAAACACAAGACGATCAATGTATGCAATGCTGACTGCTCACTCACCTTCGTAAACATTCATTAGCTTATGTTTTACGCACTCGTTCGTATTATCGGAACATCTCTTATGTCTTGCTTTTAGCAGTTTCGTTCAAACGATCACTACTCATTCTGATAGAAAGATTTCTTTATTTAATGTAAGCAGAGCAGCATCATCAAATGACAAAGTTTATCATTCTACTTACCTTCGCCCATTTACATTTCGGATTACTGTGGAGAAAAAATTGCCGCCCGATAACGACCGTTGATATTTCACATATAAATTTGACTATTGTTTTGCCAAAGTTCCCTGTTTCTAACTTATGAAAATGGACAAATTAAAAACCGAGAGTATATTGCCGAATTCAGAGTGCACTATTGCAACCACACGGTTGCGGTATTATGTGCAAATATTTTATGGTCACCATTTTTGATCAGTGGAACATTTTTTGGCATTGTCCTTGAAAGGATTTTGAGTTGGAATTTTTCACCACCATCACTTTCGGAAAAAAATAGCTCGAAGCTGCATGTTGGAATAAATCATCCCTATTTCTTATTCTCACGTTTACAAAATCTTATCACTCAATTTTTCGTATGACTATTGCAGTGAAAAAGACAAAGAACAGTACCTGTTAATGCAAGAGCGTTGCTGGATTCGGATTAGAACTGAGCACAAGTCTCGATACTTCCTCTTAGTGCCACATGACACGGTCACGTTTACCGAGTGAAGGCACAAAGCGATTAGCTGACAATTTATACACAAGTATTATAGGTAGAAACATGCAAATGGCGCTTTTCATAAAACTGATTGAAAGTTGTTCATCTCACTTCAGTGAGTTTCGCTCAGTTTAGTAACATTCTCAACAAATACCTGCTCATATAAGATTACATTGCAAATGGCATTTCAGCGGTATTATAGTTGATCACTTGTGGCTTTTCGTTCGCAGCATTGACATGTCACACATCCAATCGGTGACAATCAGCAAATCTCGCTGTCTTTGAAACGGCGCACTGTATCTGTTGAACAGAACCAAAGTCAAACTACAATTGAGCCTAAAAATGTGTATTCATTGGTGCAGAATCTTTATTTGCTACTTCATTTCTTGAAGCAAGTTTTAAATGGGCATAAACTGTGAAGAAATCAAAAGTCAAAGAGACACAATTTTAGTACAAAATAATTATTTCACATAGACCATATGTGTAGCGATTAAATCATTCAATGCCGTCTCTTTAAAGATGCTAATAATGCGTGGGTCCGTATGCGAATATTCATTGAATACTGTTTTGTAACTACTGCTTAAATACCGTGCTAAGGGGAAAAACTGTCGCAGGCTCACAATGAAAGTTTCATCACTCTTGAGTTTTTATCGCGTGCGATCACGAGCATGTCGGTCATGATATCTGTGCTTTGTGATGCATGCACCAACACGATTTATGCGCTCTTATTGGCCAAGAATAGGATGTCGTTGCTATGTAATAACCGCTGTAGGAATATTGCCATCGTCGACTCGCCTGACCGCAACTTACTGGATGATCTCATCTGGAGCATTCAAGAGGTCTGCACTGAGCCCTATGCCTAACAGTCAAGTTTTTTAGGCATTCCTTAAAGGCAACATGGGCAACATCTACATAAGCACTCAGCGAGCCATTACTGATGAATTCTCAAAGAATCTGGACAGAAGCATTAATAGCTGAATTTTAGCTTAAAGATAGTAATATTGAAGTTCGATATATTTTATGAGGTATGTAGAAAGCGTAAGCAAGTACTTCATTGTACAAAATTTTCCTTTATTGGAACATTTTAAGAAAAAAAAACCGATATAAATGGGTTCCGCATTCTAGGGAGTACGGTTCACGCGTATTAAAGAAAATGAACTGTTTGAAAAATACCAATTACTAACGACAGAAGTATATTCGTACGAAACTTTCGGTGTGACGAAATGAAATGCAAGATTGATGAATTGAATGTAAGAGTGTTGAAATGAAACGCAAGAGGGGCAAAATGGGATGACAGGCTATGTAAGTTATTCCGCTCTCTGTGATGAGTGTCGACTTCGCTCAAAAGACCTCGTATACTCTTCGAACGACGCGTTCATAATTAAACCTGCGTTCTTCTGCGTGATCGATGATCACAAATTTCCTTAGCAGCGCGCTGACATCGAACTGAATGCTGGTTCTAATTTTTGATCCCTTGTTACTTTCCTTCAATTTGATAGCGCTTAGATTAATAAGACCTGACACCAAAACCGGTCGGCACTTCTCTATTTTCGCGAAGCGTCGCCTTCTTACCGCGATGCCACCAAGGGGGAGGTGGAATATCAGTATGATAGATGATGCGACAGTCGAATGCTGCAAGAAACAGGTTGAAAAATTTAACTCGCATTATCATACTATGAGATCATTGAGATCTATGGTGTCTGATGTTTATAATCAATCAAGTTGAAAGTATTACAAATGATCATGTTTGAAGGATCATTTTAAACCTTTACCGGTCGTTTGCTCCTCGCTTCCGATATTTGAAGACCGGTACGTTACTTTCAGCAATATCCTCAATTCAAAACAGTTCAAGGGGGGCCTTCGGTTATCCCTAATTGTGGAGATATATTGTAGATTTTAAGTAGCTTAGTTTGACACGGCTCATTATTTATTTTATACTATTATAACATTATAACACGTTATTTTATTTCTTTCTAGTGTTTATTTCTGCCACTAGATTAGCTATATTTCATGTTTGTTTAGGGCAACCACCAGTTGCTTCTAGCTCCTTGAACGCACTGCAGATTGCTATTAATACTTTAAAAAGTATGACAAAGTTGCTTAACGCTATCTTAATTATAATATAAACTGATATGATTCTCAACCGGCTTGTCATGTACTACTCCAAAAACTTACATTACATTTCCTAGAGCTATAAATTAACCGAGTTCTTCTACAACCTTATCTGATGTCACATATTATTTGACATAGTTTATCACAAATCGCCTCATTTAAATATTATTTCAAATAGTTAATAAATTAGGTTATGTCAGTAACTGAATTCAAAGCAATTCGAAGAAAGCAACAGTATTTCAGAGGGAAAATGTTTACGACGATTGACTTCTGCATATTCGCCGCCTTCCTTGCTCTATCGATGCTTGTCGGCGTCTATTATGCGCTTAAATCGAAGAGAGAGCAGGCAAAATCCCTGAAGTCTGAAAAGACGGCCGAGTTTCTACTTGGCGGACGGAAGCTTCCCATTATTCCCGTCTGCCTATCACTTCTAGCCACTTTTGTTTCCAGTATCTCTCTCCTCGGAGCGCCAGCGGAAATTTACCAACGAGGTGTGTTTAGGTATCAGTCTCTGTATTATGACGTCAGAAATTTCGGCCATGTTAAAACCATTATTAACTTGATAAAAAATTTAAAGTCAAAAATATATTTTTTGCACTGAAGCAATTGGGATCGGTTTCGGAAATTGATAGATAGGTTTCAAGTCATCATTCATGCGGTAATATTTGGGCTCCCTATTTATAAAAAATTTCCACTTTGTGATCAGAGACAGGTGCTAAAAATTGTTCTTAATTACTCGAAATATTAGAGTCAGCAATTATTTACAGAATCATACAAAGCACAGTTCGGCATATTGTAGTTTGAAGTTTGGAAGGTTGTTCAGTTGTAATTTCAGGGTTTTTATACTGGCCGAAGTATTTGATGAGTTCGGTTGCTTTCCTTATTACTGGCGTTTTCTTCATGCCAATATTCTACAAACTGCAAGCGACGAGCATCTACGAATACTTTGAGAAACGCTACGATTCGAAGCTGCTTCGACAGATCGGTGCCGCCCTATTTCTGATTAGCACCTGGTTCTACCTGGCCGTCGTTATGTACGCCCCCGCAATCGCTCTGGCGGGAGTCACTCAAGTGTCTCTCTGGCCATTGATCCTGGTACAGAAAATGCGTAATATCACAATTTTTTAATCGCTAACCAGAAACTGAATTATCCATCACGAACTGTTTTTGAGGCGGTACTCCTTTTTTATGTGATCATACGCAGAGTCATTAACATTTTTTAATGATCAGACGATATCAGTAGAATTTGCGCTGTGTTCGTTTAAAATTTTTATAGCAAATTTCAACTGTCTCGAAATCATGAAGTCAGCCACATTTGGCATATGAGAAAAAATCACTTGCAATTAGCATATAAAAATTTAATATATATTGCCAGTGCGACAAAAGCTGAGACAAAATAATATTTGCAGGCGGTTGGAATATCCTCCACTTTCTACACGGGTATCGGCGGAATGAAGGCGGTTATTTGGACAGACACTTTTCAAGCATTCTTCATGTATTTGGGCCTCGTAATCCTCCTGGTTAAGGGCACTAGCGATGCAGGTATGATAAAGTACGCGCCAAATAGAGGAGAGTGAGCCAGAATTATATACCTTTCTCATCTTGTTGTTATCTTTGACTGACAATTTACTTCTGTTTGCATGCGATCAGAGGCATTTGTATTGGACAATTCGAGTATAAGCGCACTTGTTTCATGTGCGACTTCATGCGCATAAACTGAATAAGTTACCAAGATAGCAATGAGGTGCGAAAGGTGAATGGTATTCAGGCTAAGTCAATGCCTAAATTGAACATAATACTGTTCATGTGTACACGTTCATACCTACTGACAGGTGGTCTGCAAGAAATCTTTCGAATATCCATGGTGTCCGGTCGGTTCGACGCTCTGAAGCGCATAGATCCGTCACCACTGCAGGTGCGTTGGCTTCTGAATTAACTTGTTCTATTATTCAGTCACTTGCATTTTAAGCACAATAACTTGTGGATCATGACGTTCGGTGGGCTTCTACTTTGGTCGACGACGTCTGGCCTAAATCAAATGTCAGTGCAAAGATACTGTAGCATGTCGAGCCTGAGAAATGCTCGCATTATGGTGGCAATGGCTGTTCCCGCCTTCCTCGTGCTCGGCTCCATGTGTTGCTTCATCGGCGTTGTGATGCTTGCCTACTTTTATCATTGTAACCCGCTCGAGTCGGGAGAGATCAAATCTCAAGATCAGCTGGTCATTCTGTTCGCCGCCAAAGTCTTGGGTAAGATACAAGAATTTAATTTTCTAAAAACGTTCCAGTTGCGACGCTTAAATTCATTTTACTTTTTTCTTGTAAAACGAAACTGCGCCCTTTCAACGCTCAAAAAAGAGGCATTCTTTCATCAAGCGCGGGCCGCAAGAGTTTCCAGTCTCGTAAAGAAACTTAGCTCTATGATTGGTAACAGAATTGCGCCCTATGTTGCGCAGTTTCAGAAATACTTTTTGTCCTTTACGAAGCAGTGAGCTGAGTATCATTGAGAAAAAACGTAAGGAAGTGGTTATGTTACCGGCCTACTTACCGTATGTCCGGCGTGTCGCCGCAAATGCGCGCTGTCTATTGAACGCTAATGCAAAGTATAGTGGAATGGACGTAGAGCGGTAAAGCAAGGACATAACAATATCCAACGGAACTCGAAAAAACATCCTCTATCCAGGTTTCTCTTGTGCTCTGTAGTATTGTACACGACATTTAAAACTTTGAAATGTCTCATGCATCCGAATATTTTATGTCTAGATTATGCTGCAGATAAACAATGACGTTGTGACATAGCTTCAATCAAATTTTTAGGATACATTCCGGGTTTTCCTGGTCTGTTTCTGGCGTGTCTGTTCAGCGGAACGTTGAGTACCATCTCCAGCGGAATTAACTCGATGACAGCTGTGCTGTGGGAAGACTTCCTCAAAGATAGCCAAGCGGTCAGACTGGGCGACACGGGTTCGGCCAATCTCAACAAGATGTTCGCCTTCATTTTTGGTATCGGCGCCACGCTGATGGCATTCCTGTGCCAATACATGGGCGGTATAGTCAACGTAAGTCACTATTATTCCGCGTACCTTTTTGACGGAGCGCATCGCGCGCTACACGTCGATAAAAAAATCAGTAACGACATGCTGGCTGCATGCTTGGAACGATTTGGAATGAATAAAACACGCATCGAACGCTTCATTTCGAATTCGCGTATACTCCTGACAAAAAAAGCAGTCAGAAAACATATTATCTCGCTGAAAATACTATGCCATACTGCCGTGACGCGGAAAGCTTTGAATAAATGCGGTTGTTTTCAGGCCGCCACCAGCGTAACTGGCGCGACGGCCGGGCCACTCGCTGGACTGTTCCTTCTCGGCATTTTCTGTCCTCGAGCCAACAAGCATGGAGCATTCATGGCGGTCATCATAACTGTGCCCTTTTTCGTATGTTGCGCTGTAGGACACAACCTATACCGTCCATACGGCAACTATGCTCTGCCGACAAACTTCACTTGCGCGAAGAATGAAAATTTCTTCGGCAGCCTAAACACTTCCCTTACTGCGACATCCCCGCCGCTCGCTCAAGCTTCCTTCGATCCTCACTACGGAAAGCCCGACGTGTTTTTCGCCTACAAACTGTCGACTTTCTCCTACGCGCCCCTGAGTGCTGCAATGGTCCTTGTTATTGGCTATGTGGCGAGTATTCTGATACCCCAAAAGATGACACCGTACCAGCGAAAGCTCGCCTATTCGCTGACCTATGTGGGACGCAATATTTTCATGAATGTTCAGCAAACGGTGATGAGTAAGGATGGTGAAAGCCTGATCCACAAAAGTGAAGAGATGAAAATAATGGCATCTCGAATGAAGTGAATGAAGAGTATTCAGAGTGTATTGTCGGAAACCTTTACATGACACGCCAAAAGTATCAGTGGTCATATTCCGGAAGCTTCTGTTACCGTGGTTGAAGTATTAGAGTTTATTTGATCTTCTCGATAATAAGCTTCCTTGTAAAAAATTCCTTTTTGTGTTTTTAAAATGAATTTTAATCATTTATCGATGATGATGTGTCATTGTCGAATCATGTATCGCTGTATTAAGAAAGGCGAGATGACGGAAATTAATGATATTATAGCAATAACAGTCTGTTAAGTAAATTGGTATGACATCATTTTCAATAAATGATATCGTTAACCCTTCATTGTAAGAAATGTAGAGGAAAGTGACTAGCAAGTATCCTAGACACATTGTAAGCAATTATATATCAGTTTAATGATATCCATTCCGTTCGAGACACAGTAGATATTTTTATTGGTAATAAGAGTTCTCGTTCCATACCTGTGCACCATTTAAGAGGGTGTTTTTCAAGAACGTCACCTTCAGAAGCAACTTGCCGTACACGGTCTCATCAGCCTGCATCAATGATTCCTTTGACTATCTGGGTATCTCCTCCGCCATACATGAACACTGCCTGAAGCGTATCTGTCCACACAACAGCTTTTCAATCCGCCAATCATCGTATAGGATGTTACAGCCAGGCCAAGCTACCCGAAAAGACTAGAATCGTCATCAAAGTAGATTTGAGTAGAAAGGTACATTCCAAGAAGCTGTCGTATTCACAATTATTGTAACTGCTAATTTAAAAATATAGCATTGATTTCATCAAATTTCATTCATACAACGAAAAAAGGCGGATTTAAGATATTCGCGATCCTTCATAAATGTTTCATCACAAAAATGAACTAGCCTAGATATAAATCAAACTTTATTATGATTCCTTAACTGCAAGCTTAAAAATCTTGAATTACTAAGAGCACTTGTAACACTTTATTGTGCGCTCAAATTTCCCGGCTGGCTCGATACGGTATGTTGGGAAAGAGCGACTGTGTTTACCCTGCGTTCCTGCGTTCCCGACGTCCTTTGCCGCTTCGCAGCATTTCGACGCCGCGTTGTAAAACCAATAAATTGAACCATTTTCCTTGAAAGGATTTCCGATAAAGTCACTGGATTAAGCCTTACAGAATATATCATCGTAAAGTGTAGCTCTTGCTTGTTCGCACGCAAATAATGGCAGTCACGGTGGAGAAATTGTACGAGCTGTGCGAGAAGCTCGATTCCGCCAAGGATAAAATCACAGAGGTCAGTGAATATTTGTTGCTTTCAGTTGAAAATAGTAGCAGGATTGGATTGGAGTGGATAGAGCAAAGATCTTTACTATCTTTAATGCTGGGACTTGTCGCTCATTGATTTTCTTGCCTTCTAGTTTTACTTTTTTGCATGAATCATCATGATCATTTTCACTTTTGGAAGAACTTTTTTAATTCGAAGAGGACGTTTTCCAAATTAAACACGGCATTTTCCAAGTCAAATCAGTTAAGAAAGTGTCCTTTTTGTTTTGAGAAATGTATTTGAATGGGAAAAGTTTTATTTTATTGATTTCAGCACCAGGAAGAGTATCAGGCGATCATCGCCGGCACGAAGGGCGGTTCGAGCGAGAAACGATTGGCGGCGCAGTTCATCGTCCGCTACTTTCACCGACTCCCCGACCAGCAGCTGCGCGCGCTCGACGCTCTCTTTGAACTCTGCGAAGACGACGACGTTAATGTACGTATCGTTGCATTAAAAATTACCGTCTAGTTTGTTACCTTTTTATGTCACTAGAGCGTTGTTTGCTTGAATAGCTATTATTGCAAATAGGGTGGTTGATTTTGGTGTATTGAGTGCATAACGACGAATTTGTTTGTTCAGTAGGGGTAGAGGGTGTATGCTTATTTTTATTGGTCGATGAGTGCGTGAGCTCGGATAAACGGTGAACGGGTCAAATTTGGGCTGTTGCTTAGCACCCATATCCTATACATTGTATGTTAATTGTAACCTCTGTCACGTATTGTTAATAGAAATCTGCTTTAAATTTCTTTCAGCTATTTATGATAAGCTGGTTGTGAATTATATTTGTTTATATTGTAATTAACCTACCACAAAGCAGCTCGTCGTACATAGCTGAAAACAATGTATAGCGCATTCTTTTCAGTTTGAGATGACCGAGGCTCCCATGTAGATAAGGCTGAAAATTCGCAGCTATTAAATGTAATCTGAGTTTTGCACTTCTACCGATTCTCGTGTGTATATATCATTTCCACTTTAATAAGGATATTTTCCAAACCAAATCGGGCACTTTCCAAACCAAACAGGACAGTTCCCAAATCAAAGCGGACATTTTTTAGTCCAATTTACACGGGAAATGTCCTGTTTGGTTTGGAAATTGTCCTGTTTGGTTTGAAAATGGTCCTGTTTGGTTTGGAAAATATCCTTATGAAAGTGGAAATGGTATAATTTCTTTTTGATTGCAGATTCGCAAAGTTGTCATCAAAGATCTACCGGGCTTGTGCAAAGGTCCCGGTGAGGCCAGCGAACCCCAACATGTCGACAAGGTGGCCGACGTCCTTACGCAGTTGCTGCAAACGGAAGATTCACACGAACAGACCATCGTTCAGAACGCACTCGTCTTTATGCTGAGGAACTACCCTAAAGGTAACGGTTGAAAGTTGGGCGCATGATATATTTCGTAATAATATTATTAGTGATCTATTTCTGTATTGTCACTTTTTTGCAAGATTAGTCGCAACTCGAACAACGGGTCGATGAGAATATCGATTGCCTTTCGCGCCTTTTACGATCTGCGACGCTTTTAAATGAGAAACTGCGGCCATCTCTAGTTGAAAGGAATGTACTGAATACTGTCGTCAGCCACCTACGACAAGCTAGTTGCGAATCAAATCTGTTTACATTGTAATTAACTTACCGCTATGCAGCTTGTCATAGGTAGCTGAAAACTATACACGATATACTCCTTTCAGCTGGAAATGATCGCAGTTTTCCTTTAAGAAATGAATTTGACCGCGAAGATAAACTTATCTTTTCAGAAACTCTAAAGACCGTCTTCGGTCACATCATGAACGCCGAAGAGGATCTCATCCGCGATCGTGCCGTCAAATTCATTGCGGCCAAATTGAAGACCATGCCACCGTCAGTGATTACGCGAGAAATGGAAGACTTTGTACTCGCCGAGTCCAAAAAGGTGACCATTTCGGTTAATTATTATAATCTGTGCGTTACTAACATATAAAACGTACAACAGTCGTTGAACATTTGGGTTAGCTTGACCTTTCTTTGTACTACTTACTGTGGTGTGGATTAAACAACGCGTATCACAGCGTATCTATAGGCGTGATTCATGACGGATTTCTGCTTCGTCTGGCAGTACGGCGCGGTGCCGCAATGCGATTAGCACGACTTAATTATATTTTTGTTGGTAATTGGTCGAGTAACCGTAGAGCGCCGCATCATCGACTAAAGCATGAATGCGATCGTTTCTTGAAGCGTGCTGTTGACAGCGCCAACAGTCACTATAGGTTGGGTAATGAAAGCGGGATGAGAGAAGCACGCAGGGCTAGCGTGGGAATTGAAGCATAACTCCGTGCGAGATATAGAATCGTAATTATTCAGTCAGTAATAAAAAAGAAGTGTTGGTCCTGTAGGGATAAAGGTTAATAGCGTGGACTCCGTAGCGAATGTGCTCGATTTAATTTCCATAATAAGCGTTTTACGATACTGTAAAGGTAGAAATTATTCGGTGGTATCAAATTTCGGTGATTACGGTGGTTCGGATGACCACCGAATATTTCTAACCCTACAGTATTCTCTGTGGTTCTCTGTTACTAACTTGAATTTTGTGACTATATAGCCATTGACGCTTAATTTCGTTGCAGATCCTCCAAGACGTCACGGGAGACGAGTTCATCCTTTTCATGTACATTCTCCAGAATCTGCCTCACCTTCAAACAGTCACCGGTCGGCAACAGCTGTTGGAACTAGTCGTGGAGCAGGCTGATCTCGACAAGCCCTTTGATGTTTGTTGCCTCTTCGTTGAATTCGATTCTTATTCGTCTATGTCGATGTTTCAGCCCCAAGATCCAGATCGTATCGACCAAATCACTCAGTGCTTCAAGCAGGCCGTTCCCTATCTCTCGGTATGTCAATAATGTGATAATATAGCGCTTCCTTGAGCCTTCTTTTACCTTTCAATAAACATGTAAATCTCTTGCTTTGATTGTCGAACGCTAGCAAACGAGTGACTATTATTTGAAGGATACTTTGGATCGAAATTATTGGGCTTGTCGGTATTTACCCCCTTCAGTAAACCAATGATCACATTCTCGCTTATACTAACGTCAAGTACTTTCTGAGAACAATCAACACTTTCCTTTACACAGCGCTCTGTTCTTGAAGATTGTGCTTGATTCGTTCATTTTTATGCCTATGATAGCTGGCAATAGACAGTACATGAATTGCTTGATTATATTTCAGAAGAATGTGCACAGCACAAAGTTGGTGTCTTACCTGCTTGATAACGTGATACCAAATCTGGACAAGGTGAAGTCGGCGGCCGAAGGGGCAGAGTTGGAGCTGTTGCGCGTGCTCGCCGAGCTTACCACCACCACTGACAAGCTGGAGGGCGCCGACGCCAAGATCAAGCCGGTCTTCAAAAAACTCTTGGTTTGTCACAATGTTTCTTCTAGTGAAGCTATTTGGAAACGGAATTACTATTATACACATAAGTGCAGTCAGCCACTGCTCTATAATCTTTTCGGAACCCAATCACATTCGAAAATTTGAAATTCGTGTCGACTCGCATGTAACACAGCGACATTATTTAGGACATTCTCCCATCGCCGCCGTCGGAGTCGAACGGCGCGGCGTCGAGCGTTGATAAGGACATCGAGAATGAAGACCCCAAGATCCAGTTCTCGGAGATAGAAGCGCTGCTGTCGACGGTGCACCAGCTCGGCAAGCATCATCCAGAGTTCTTCACGAAGGAGGAGTCGGCAGAGGAGAGGAAGGAGTTCAAGAAACGGTACGATATTTTTTCTGCCTCACGAATGTCGTTTTATTGACGGTGGCCTGTTTATATGCCGGCCTTATGTTTCTTTTTACACACATTGACATTCGAACCCATCGCCCTCTATTGTACACCTAATTGTACAGTCAGTTTCGATACGCGAAATTGCGCCGAAAATGTGAAAATTTCAGGAGACTGAACATTTGCGAAATTAACATATCTACTACGATGATCCATCGCTATTTATCAAAGCTGCAACGTCTTCCCTATTTCAGGCTGCAGTACTTGGCCCGAGTGATCCAGGTTTATTCGGACAAGCTGAAGAAGACGCTGGCGAAGATGAGCAAGGAGGATTTGGCGAAGGAGGAGAACAAGATAAAGTTCCTCGCGCTGCGCACTACCGCCAACATCAGCACACTCGTCAAGGATCTCTTGCGCACTCCGATGCAGTTCAAGGCCGTCATCGCTTTGTCGTGGAAGCCCGTGGAGAAGCCCGCAAGCAGCCCGGCGTATGTCATTTTTCTCTTTTCTTTCTGTGTTTTACATTAATTGAATGCAAGGTTGACGAATTGCGTTGAAAGCCCCTGTGATAGAGATATGCGTGAGCACCAAATGATCGCGCTCATATATACGACAAATTTTCTGCAGAAAGCGACAATCTATGGAGGAGGCTGAAGCCCCGGCTCGCAAATTCGCCAAGAAGGAAGCCCAGTCGGTGTACGCTCCTCCGAGCGGCAAGTTCAGCGAGAAAGCGGGAGCGTTCAAGGGTAAGCAGAGTTAGTGCTTTTTAAGAGGCAGTCCGGTCGGTCATTTTCGGTAGTCATGTGTCGTAATTAATTTTTGGTCACATATGACAAGATGGTGTAGCTTATTTCCTTTTTGTGTTCTTTCAAAATTAAAGAAAAATATTTCAATTTTCGCATGAATGCAAGGTATGGTCAACAAATTTAGTCATTCCAAATGATGCGCTCGCTTAGGGGACATTTATTGACGTTTTCATGCAGCGCTACAATAATGGGTCGGTTTTCTATCGCCTACTATAGTTGAATTCTGCGATATGTAACCGATCCAATATTCATTGCTCTCTGAATTATCGGAGAAATAATTGCCCGCCGTTGAAGACACGGGTAATGGTTACAATGGCAACAACTTCAACAATAGAGGACGAGGACAGGGCCGCGGAAGGGGACGCGGTGGCGGCCGCGGCTACCGAGGGGGTCGAGGACGGTGGTAACCCCGATCAGCGGCAAGCACCAGACGGCGGCGGCCATGTTTTCGCTGAGTGAGCATATAGCATGCGGATGTCTTTTGTTCCTTCTTCGACGTGTTCTCTGTTGTCGTCGATCATTTGTTCGCGCGCATTCGTTTTACTTTATTAGCTCGATAGTTAGCCGAGTTGCACGCCGCCGTCTCTCAATCGTCAGCCCTCTAGGGCAAGGTAAGCATTTTAGCCGGCACGCGACGATGGTCGTCTTGCGATGTTGGGTAAGTTCGGGGCGGTTTGATTCGTCGGCTATGCTGATCGTATTGTGTATGGACAAATAAAACTTGAAGCGGTTGTAGCGCGTTTCGTTTTTGTTGAGTGTGTCGCCGCTGTCCTGTTAGTTTTTGTCGTCATCCAATGGATACACCCTCAGTCTTCGCTCGATCAAGCGTGACGTCACTTTGGTAGTAATTCTGTCTTGCTCGTAATGCTGATCCACTCGATTTCGCTATTTTTGCTATCCTTCAATGCTCGAGTCATTTGTTTGCACCTGATACAACTGACTTTACGTGTACGTATTGCAACTTGTGACGAACGCGAAAGCAGTTTCATTTTCCTACGTGAATAAACATTGATTCCGTTTGTTGAGGTTGTGCTGAATATTTGTCTTGTTTCGGTTAAGATGAAAGGCCGTTCAGCGCTCGACGCTGACTTTCTTAACGTGCTTCGAATCGCAGAGATATTTGTTGATATTTTTCTTGCCTTTAAGATTATTATCAATCGGAAATGTCGTCGCCAACAGCGTGGAGCATTAAGAATGGCGACTTGGACCAAGTGCGTCAAGCCATCGTAAGTACTTGCTAGTTTGGAGGAGCGGAAGTGTCAAAACAAATATGCGTCAGTGGAGCCTGTTGTGGTAGAAATTAGTCAGTCTAATAACACTGGCCGACCTAAATTGAGCGCCTCCATACAGTGTATTAAACTTTGCTTTTACAGAAAGATGGTTTAAGTGACTAACTCGCTTAATGTTGCTACCCGCCGATAGCGGTCGATTCAGTCTGAGCCGTGTTTTTTGGTCTGTAGCCGATAGGATTGAGCAGTGGTGTCGGTTATCAATACCCTTTCGACACCACATTTCATAACTTTCCGTTTTCACTATACATTTTTTAGACGGAAGCGAATGTGAACGCGGACTTGGATGGCAGAAAACCGATTCACTTTGCGGCTGATTACGGCCAGAATGAAGTTATCGATTATCTCCTTTCGAAAGGAGCTGATATCAACGTAGGTTTTTTCTTCCCTATATTTAATCAGAGCGCTTGTTGCTTGCGTTTTAACGCGAGATTTTAAATTGATCAGTGTTCGCATTTCCTGACCCGAATAACGGGTCTTTCATTACACATCGTCACCTTTGCATTTAATTTCGTCAAATTAGCGTACTATTTGAATGGATGGTTGACGAATTATGATGAAAGACCTTGTTAATTAGCGGTCAATTAAATAATATCAGACGTCTTTTTGTGACATTTTGACACTTGAATCTGAAATCAAATGCAGCACTTACGCTCTTTTTAAACGTTTCTTTCGACGTTTTTCCGCACACATTGACTGAAATTATTTAGGCGGTCGACTCTCATGGTATTACGGCGCTTTTGGCTGCAATTTGGGAAGGGCACACCGAATCGGTGAAGCTGCTTCTGTCCAGGGTGAGTTTTGTTTGAAAGATATTCTACTGACCCTTCATTATCGAATGATTGATGATTTATTTGCTCATTGGTTGATTGACAGTTCTATCAATTATCAAAATTCTTCTGGTGACTGACTGATTGATTGTGATTGATTGTTTTCTTGATTATCGATTGATTATGATTGATAATTCAGGGCGCGCGTCGAGATGTGAAGGCACCGGATGGTTCGTCATACGCCGAATGCGCAGATAAGGCGGAAATAAAAGTTCTGCTAATGGCGCAAAATTGCTGCTGAATTACCGATTCTATAACAATGAAATCATATCGTCAACGACCCTACGCGGACGCATTACGCACTGTGCTTCCTGCCTGTTTATTAGTATTCTTCTTTCCTGTTAAACCAAATTCTTTACGTATCGCCTAACTCGATTGGCTTTGGCCTTGAACCCACTCATCACTGATCATTATTAAAACTATATCGTTTCCGCTTTAATAAAGACACTTTCCACTTCAAAGAGAACGTTTTCCATATCGATTTGACCAGAAAAGCGTCCTTTTTTATTTGGAAAACGTCCTCTTTGAAAGGAAAAATGTCCATATTACAGTGGAAGTGGTATATTTAGGTTGCCAACCCGATCATCGTTCTTCCATACGTGTACTTTGATAAGTTGTGCTATTCATTGAGTTTGGTGAGCACTATTTGTTTATCGTGCCTGTGCGATGTACAATGTTTCGACGCGTTCTCCTTACTTTCAGTTGTATGACTATGTTTTACTACTTATTGTGGGCGGGCTGGATAAATGCATTCCGTTTTTTCGCCTTACTCGATGCTTTCTGCTGCAGTTGGTGTTCCTCGACCAACTTGACTCTTCAGTACTTGATCGAGTTGCATCCCCACAATTGACTGCGGTTTGTCGCAGCTTTCACGTTGTTGAGAAATATACCATTTTTATTTGATAGGAGAACTTTTTTGTCAAATTAATTAAATACAGCGTCCTTATGAAACTGGAAATGGTTTGTGTAGGCTTAATTATGGCACTTTGGCAGAGCGCCAAACTTGCCACACGTAAACAAATGTTATTAGAGGCGTCTTCGCTGCGCCAACTCAGGGTGGGAAACACGAACGCGGCAGTTGGAACGGCCTTATATCAAATCATTCATTGAGCATTTTTGAATTCGCGCTCTGTCTGACAAAGCGCAGTGAGAAAGTACATCTCACCACGAAAGTTACCATTTGACCCTGCGAAATCGCTCTGCCAAAGTTTCATGACGCGGACAATAATTTATTACCACA
The DNA here is from genome assembly GCA_002796945.1 of Plectus sambesii. Lineage (NCBI taxonomy): Eukaryota > Metazoa > Nematoda > Chromadorea > Plectida > Plectidae > Plectus > Plectus sambesii. Next base: position 39,615 of record NIUQ01000686.1, read on the forward strand.
ATAGGACAAAAAGAGAAGAAATGGATGGCGCTGGTATGAGCAGAGATGACAGCGTGGTGAATCTGGACGATATGGCGCAGACGACGACCAGTCGCGGCTCAAAGGGGGGACACAGTCCTTTCGACCGGCGGACAACGGCTTGGATTCCGTCCTCCAGAGCTGCGCAGGTGTTCGCGCAGCCTTTGCCCGCCGCCGACAAGCGCTTGTCCTACACTATGCCCGGCATCATGCAAGAGGCGCCTCTGGGCGACCCCGTCGGCGACCTCGCTAAGAAGCACTTGGGCGACGTCCATGCTGCTGTCGTCCGACCCTCTGTCGAACGATCGACTGACGGACTCAGGCGGTTGATTGTAAGTGCGGTTTGTTAAAAGAATATGTTGGGCCGGTTTCAAATTGCTTACTTTGGCTATAGTTGTCATTAATGCAATGATAGGGAATATCCGTAAAAAATGACAAACTAACTTACGCGATATGAAACCGAACTTTCGAATGCTGTGGAAAAAGACGTATTTTTTAAACTCACTTTGTAATCAGTCCCTTAATGGGCTGTTTATTATACTTAATAGGCTTTCAAGGACTTTTTTACATGTAATCTCTAAGCAGTCGTATTTCAGGCCTCTGGAAATTTGCGCTCGGCTGTTGATCTGACTGGAGTTTTGCTGGCGGCTTACAATCAAGGCTTTGGAAAGGCGCACAGCCCGAGCAAGCATACCGTTGAAAGCCTTGAGGTATTTCGAATCGCCTTCACAATATAAATATATGCAGCCAATATATTGAAACTGTTTGCAGTTGTGGTGCGTTCGCTTTCAACTGTTAATGGCGCTGAAGATGAACACGTTGCTCCACAGCGAGTTGGAGACATTTGGAGACTTGGAAGCGCCCGACATGTTCTTTCAATACTACCCTGAAATATATCCTATGAAGCGAGGTACGTCAGATGTTTAGGTGATGCTGAATATAGTTTGAACTTCCCGCCTTCTCATTTTGCAAGAGTATGAGGCCCTCGGGAAAGCAGCTTGTTGCAAGTCGATTGCCGTATTGTGCGAACTTGCTGGCAGAGTTCCAAATTATACCTGCTTGTCCCTCAAGTAAGCAGGGAGAGGGGTGGCAAGTTCCTTCTAGGACACCGTGTACTTGAGTTTTACTGCATAATAAAGCGTTTAATGCGAGTCTTTTAGGCAGTATGGTGCCATTTTCGATGCGAGTAATCCACGCCGAAGCAGCGAAATTCACTCCCAATCCATCAGATGCGCTGACTCGGCTCAACAAATTGATCGCCAATATTAACGCGGTAAATTCAATTTAAATTTTATAACATTTTTTGATCAGTAACAAGATACTGCGTCAGACACTGTAGTTGGCAAAGATGACCTCGCTTTTCGGTGCTTAAACACCGTTTTTCACCGAGAATAAGAGTCGTTTCTTGCTTTTTATATACATAAATTGATAGAAAGAAGTGCTATCTACTTTCGAGGCAGTTTGCCTTATTCAATCAATGACTTCTTTTTACTTATCGGCAAATGTTGATTTACAATTATTGTGCGTAGATGGGTTGACTGGACGAATCTGCTTGCAGATAATGAGCAATTTGTCACACGGACGATGGGAAGATGGTTCAGTGGGCGAATTGAGCGACGACGACCGGCTGGAGTCGGAAGCGCTGTGGAAGTCGCGTCTCAACGCGGTCAGGCAAAGCATGGCGAGGACCTTTTTCACCATCAAGGTGTGTGCGCTGTTTCAGCCGTTCATTCACCTCTCTTTGCTGTGTGCATTAAATGCAGAGAAATTCTGATTTTGATAAAACCACATGATCTCACCGATTAATGATCATATTAGGGATATTTTTTAAAGAGTTTGTGACAGTTCATTTGTAAGTTTTACAATGTCGGCGATGGTGTTTTGTATATTCAAAGGATATAATGAATATCACTCTTATCTTTTCTGCAGTCACTTATGATAATAATGGATAGTAAATTATCAGGAGTACCATTTGGCTTCGGCGTCGTTGGCACAAGTCTGTCATAGTGAAAATTGCTCGCTGGAAGAAAAATCGAGAATCTACAGCTCTCTCGGTCGCATTAATTTGGAACTCGGTGACCAACAGCAGGCCGCCGAATGGTTCCAGAAGTGCAGCGAGTTTGTCGATCCGACGAATCCGGCCGCCAAGGGCATCGTGATTGGTCATAAGTAAGCGGCGTTATTTTTCATGTTTTAAATGTAAGAACATGCGGATGTCTGCGTTATTTTTTAGTTTTGAAAAGTTTTAAAGCGTTCAATCGTCGAGCGTACACGTTCGCAATTTTTTGTCAGTAAGAAGCAGCCTTGATTGAAATAGGCAAACTGCTCCATGTGTCGATGGCGCATTTTCCCATCAATCTGCGCGCGTGCAAACCAAGAAACAAAAATCATGTTTGGTAAAAAATGGCGTTTCGACAGAAAGTGAATTGATCTTTGTGAACTACGGTGTATGGCTTTGGTATCTTACTGATCGGAAAACTGCAACTGAAATAAGACGGAATTTCACAAGAATGAGCTCGAGTATGATATCACCGCGGATATCACTCAATTATGAAAAAAACTAAACCATGCCCTTAAAATGCGCCTTATGTTTTCGTGGTCTTCAAACGCGCCCAATGTTTGATGTTTTCATCATGTTAAGTTCAAACGTAGGGCGCGTTTGAAGACAAAGAGAACATAGGGCGCATTTTAATTGTTGTCCCTCAATTATTATTAGTCCAACCGCAGCCCACGACAAGTATATTTATTTGACAATCGTTTGCAGAGCGTATCAGAAGATGTTTTATGGAAATTACGCCGAGGCATACGAGCTGATGTTGGAAGCGGCGGCGGCAAATGACGCGAACGTCGACGTGAGTCACCTTTCTTAGCCTTTGCTTGGG